>JAXQQM020089004.1:0-34844 GCA_034641835.2 Pinus albicaulis
AATTTTGTACATGTATATATACTCAGAACTTTTGGTCTACCCTCTATCTATGGCCTAATTCATCATGTGTTTGGCCACTTCCTTGCATTCTGACTATGCTGGCCCTCTCTAAATCTGCTCTAATTCTTTTCTTAACTCTCCTCCTTATGCCTTCGAGGCTTACAATAATATACAAAAGGATCCTGCAACCATTTATAGTTCAGATCCACAATCTACTCAACCATATCCTAAAGATACCCTAGGTCCACTTTTAACTCAACTAAATCCCTATTCTAGGATCTCCTAATCCCTAAGATCTTCATGAGATCTTCACAAGTCTAACATCTCTCATATTCTCACATATTTGAGAATATTTACATTTAAAAACCTCACATTGTCACACACCTATTTCTCACTCAAATTATTAAAAATATACACATTTCCTATTAATAAATTAAATTCCTTATCAAACATTAGACTCCCTAAGTCAACCAAATATACAATGATTTTCTTGAGCAGGATGCTCCTGCATCACAATCCAATTACATATGTAATTGACATTGACATTGAGGAGCTAGGCTTCTATTGTGGGAGACAGTGGGTTGGTAGCTTTGCAAATGCCGCGGTTTTGCCAATGTCCTGGCTATGGAAAATTTCACATGGTCCTCTTTTGCTTTTGCATTCCACTAATGGAGGAGAAGTGGAAGATGCCTGCCTTGTTGGTCAAAGTTGTCATTGATGTCAATATGGCATTGTTGGAGATGACAAATATTCTTGTGATAACCCTTTCGTGATGTTGCCCTCTCCTTATGTGATAACCTTTTTGTGTTGTTGCCCTAACCTCATGCAAACCCTAGGAGAAAACCCTAAGAGAAAACCCTAAGCATGGGATAATGCAAATTCCCTAATCTAATGATGATCTAATGATGAATGAAGGAGCCTTTTCCATGAAACCCTCTTCTTGCATGTCATAAACTTGAAGGCCTAAAAAATAAAATCCCAAAGCCCTAGCCCTAAATGCTTGATTCATGATGCCCTAAGGAAGCTTTAATCCTTATAAATGTCTTAATCCTAGAGGAAGTCCTAACATTGTCCAAAACATAAATATCCTAAAGGCTTCCATGAATAAAATTATGATGACAGTTCACAAAAATAATTTTATTGGTGGTAAAATGACCTCATTTAAGATTGAAAATGGCACCAACTTATACGTGACATTTTTCCCTTTCCAATGAGCTATTACTTGCCTTCTAACTCATTCTAGATCGAGAGAAATTGATTTTACAAGTTGAAAAAATAATTTTCTAATGCTGGCTGACATGATATGTGCAAGTCGGCTCCTTCACCCCACAGACATGTCTTTTCGTTAGAAGACAAATCTTGTATAAATACAAGTCTGAAATTATTATTTTAACTCATCCAATTCGGTGAAAATCACATAAATTCAGAGAGAAAAGATACAAAACATCAAGGAGGCCGAGAAGGCATAAAAGAAGACTGTTTGGGCATATTTTTAAAAGGATACATTACAGTTCGTTTTTTTTTTTGGACAGTTCACTTCAGAAATTGCGGACAGACCTACATTTGTGAGGTTCAAACTTTAATTCTTGATGATAATAACTGATCTCTTTGTTTTCTGTTTTGCTTCTCACCCCTTCAATCATTTTCAATAAACTCTTAGAAAAGAAATAAGGGAGGTTTAGCTTATTGTCACTTTTTATGTACTGGAGAAGCTTGATATGGTATAGATGCACTATGTTGTACCTCCCATCACAAGTAAAATACTTTTGAATGAGGAGGACCAACTCAGCCCATGGCTCTTTAAGCCATTCCCTTGGAATTCCTTTTGATTTGTCAAATGTACCTTTTCTTGGCTTTTCTAGAAAATAGTTCTATCCCTTTTCCTTGAAGTGCTGTCCCTTGTGATATTTCTCTCCCATCATTGGCAGCTTTGTAGCTTGAGCAAGATATTCCTGTGTAATTGGGATGGTAATATCTCCTACAGTGGTTTTTCATTATCATAATTGGATACAAACATCTTTGATACCTTAACATTATAACAATCAAATTGCATGAGAAACTCTAGTAACCCTGCTTGATAAAGTTTCTCTATAGTCTCTCTGTTCCATTTCTCAATTTGAAATCCTTTGGGCTCTATTCTGCATTCCATTTGGAAGTTTCAGTGGCGCTGTTTCTGTTTTTTTCGCTCTCTGTACCATTTCAAATATCCTTCAACAGTGAATAACTTCATGGAAAATAGTGACTTTGTTAAGAGGAAAAATTTACTTGCAATCTATGTCTAGATAACAAAGAATTTATATCCTGTGGTGTGAACATCAGAGAAGAAAAAAAATGTTTTATGTGGATGATCATTTAAAGAAAAACATTTTTTAAAGAACACAAATGTGTTGCTTACCAGGATTCAAAATACTTTTTAGAGGCCAATTCACGGGTTTTTGCAATTTTATTCCCTTCTGTATATCCAAAAAAATATGAGCTGGAATGTCGAATTTCTGAACTGAAATTCCAATTTGGATCACTGTTGTATACCCATAAGAATAAAACTCTGCGTTTTAACACCTCCGAAATGGACTTCTGGAAAAATTTGCATGCAATCTACAGTATTCTGGCAGTCATAGGTTTCGTTTACTTATTACACCCTTATCTGGCAATTACAACTCTATGGAATGCCACTCACAGTTTTAACATTGTAATGCAACTCGAGCTCAGATTTTGGGGGTCTATGCTGCCAACCATGCAACTCGAGCTTAGATTGGGGACGCTGCCAACCATATAACACGAGCTCAGATTTGGGGGTCTATGCTGCCAGCCAATTTAATCCCAACTAACTGACCTATTATCTTACTCCTAACTCAACTCAGACTCTGAGAAACTCAACGCAATTCACGAGATTTTCCTTTGAAAACTTCAACATACTGTTACGAAGATCTATCAACGAAAACTCAATGCAATTCACAGAATTTTTCGAGATCGCTTCAACACTGCAGTCTTCGTATACCCTAAAAATTTACACGGCTAACTTATTTAATTGACCTCCTCTTTGAATGGTTACAAAATTGATTCGTTTCCCTGAGTTTTACGTTTCTTACCTCTTTTCTTAGTCGTAGCCTTGAGCCTGCCTCTTCGATTCTGAGCCTTCATTTCTTGTTCCTGAGCCTTAGCGCTGTGTGTTTGCACTGTGCATTGACCTTTGCGTTGAATGTATGCACTAACTTGTGTATATTTTATTTCCTGTAGTTGCGTTTTTCTAACGTTTTTGCTGAGCAGTTTCATCTTCCAAAAGTGCGACCTTACACTACTTCATTTCCCTCATACAGTATGATGAAGGCATTTACAAGCAACCTTTATGATTTCATTTTGATGCATAACTTGTTTGTACAGGACTTCATTATGGTTTCATATAGTTTCGATTTCACTGAATGAGTCTTGCATATCACTTATTGAATGAACCTTTTGGATTTTTTTTAAAAACTTATGATGTATAATCAAGATTACATTCATCTTGTTTTCTTTGATGATTACAGTGGTCTTCTCAAGGTCCTTTCAAAATGATCTTTCTTATCTCCCTTTACTCTTCTTCTTCATGCTTCAAGTCTTAATGATTATCCATATGTTTATCTTAATGATTAACTTTGAAATAGCTATTGAAATGACCATTTCAAAGTCATTTCAAGACCCAAAGAAAAATAGAGCAATTTTTCAATTTTAGACCATGTAAATGCATCTTGGTTCCACAGTTTTTCCATAGCATTATAACCCTTTTTTCAAACACAACTCTGTTTCAATTTTTGTGATACTAACCCATGTTTTTGATGTGACTTGTTTGCAGAAGAGGCTTATCTTGTAGGCAAAGAGACTTTGATTTTAATAGATGGTAGGGTAAAAGGTTTATGAAAGGAAAAAGGTCAATGTCTGTGCAGGGGATGAAGGACTTACACTCTTATGCACCAAGGTCTTAATTAGTCTCCTAATTCAAGAATTTCTTTCAAAATAAAAAAAGATATTAAAATAATTTTTGAACTTACATTATTTCCATAACTTTCCTTGATTGATGCTTGAAAAGAAGTGTCTTTCCAATATCTCCTTTAGTTGTTTTGGAATGAACTGATCTTCGAATAGTTCTTCTGATTGGTTGTTCTTTGTATGCAAGTTCCTTCTGACAGATTTTCAAGTTGAACTTTAGGTCCATTTGTGATGTAAACTTTCCTCATGTTCAGGCACCTTTATGATGTAAACTTTCCTCATGTTCAGGTCCTTTCTGAATTTGTTGATTGAAGTGAAAGTATCTTGCATTTTGAGTCGCTTCCATGTTGAGCTGCCAAACTTTTTAACAAGGCAAAAACAAATGCACTTGTTTTCTTCTTTCTTCCCCCTTGCTTATTCCGAGACTTGTCCTCAAGTCTGGAAATTGGAGAATTTATATTATAGAAATAGAATATTCTAGCTTAGTGCCAACATAAAGTTTGGAAAATCTGAAACAATAAAATGAATTAAAAACACACATTTTTTTTAAAGGGAATTCATATTAGTCAAGTAACTTGGTTTTCCAATATGAATGTAGGTTTGTACTATGCTAGAAATTTGGATTTTCACAGCCAAACTTCAAAACCTTTTTCTCTTTTTTTTTCTTTTTTTATATTTTATATTTTATATTTTATTTTGAAAGTAAGGAAGGCACACTATTGTGCTTTTCCAAAACATCCAAATCTTCTTCTATTGAGATTTTCTTGAGGAAATCTTCTTTATTCATAGGCTTCATGTAGATTTTCAATTTGTGTCCATTGACTAGAATGATGTTGCTACCTCATCTAGTGTCTTGATTTTCATTGATCTGTTATCATAGACTTCTTCAATTTCATAAGGGCCTAACTAATGAGTGGTGAATTTTGCTTTGAAGTTCTTGTACTTTGAATCAAATAGAAGTGCCAGTGTTCTATATGAAATTCTTTCTTTTTAATGAATTTGTCATGCCATTTTGTTCTTTGTTGCTGTACCAATGATGTATGTTCCACTGCTTCTTTTATGATTTCATCCAAGTCACTTAGCTGCATGATCATTTGTTGTTGTGCTTCTGATAGGTCTACTCCAAGTTCAACTGCAAGTCTATATGTGTGGATTTGAAATTCAATTGGTAAAGGAACTTCTTTTCCATAGACCAGTTGATAAGAGCTAAACCCAGTAGTATTCTTCCATGTTATTCTATATGCCCATAATGCTTCATTCAATTTTTCTGACCAATGTGAAAATTCCAAATCCTAGATCTGGAATCCATACTGCAACAAACTGAACTACTTCTCCTATTTGTAAATTAGATTTAACAAGTTATTAAGCAGATTAATTCTGAAAATATCGAAAATATCGAAGCAGTTACTGAAGCAACCTTCACTCTATAAAATACATGTGAAAACAATAATTTGAGCAAGCAAAATAACATGCACAGGACGCCGTTGTTTTTGGACAAATGTCCCTGGAAAAACCCAATGCTGGAAAACCGATGCAACAGATTTGAGGGTTTTATTATTAAGCAGCAGGTAATTTGGATACAACTCTGATTGTCTCACCGGACAAATCTCTCTATAAAATACATGTGAAAATAGTAATCTGAGCAAGAAAAATAACACACACGGGACACTGTTGTTTTTGGACAAATGTCCTTGGAAAAACCCAATTCGGGAAAACCGGTGCAACAGATCTGAGGGTTTTATTATTAAGCAGCAAGTAATCTGGATACAACTTTGATTGTCTCACTGGACAAATCACTCTATAAAATACATGTGAAAATAGTAATATGAGCAAGAAAAATAACACACACAGGACACCGTTGATTTTGGACAAATTTCCCTGGAAAAACCCAACGCGGGAAAACCGGTGCAACAGATCTGAGGGTTTTATTATTAAGCAGCAGGTAATCTGGATACAACTTTGATTGTCTCACCGGACAAATCAGTTACAGAGAATACTGACAAAGAAAAATAGTGAGTATACCTCACTCTGCAAGTTCCGACTGATTCGGTAGCTGAACTAACAAAACCCCAGCTCCCTTTGCGCTACCTTTGCGCAGTAGATGCATAGGCCTGCATGGGATCAGATCTGGAACTGCATCACCTCCTCTGCGTGATCTTTCAACCCTCCGAAAAGTCGATCCCAACCCTCCCGGCTCAGATCTTGATTTCCCAGGTGAAACTCAGACTTTCTGCTGAGTGATTGCGTTGCCTCTGCGTAGCCCTACATCACCCCTTCTGGGTGCAGCGTCACTCTCTCTGGGCTCTGTGCAGCTTCCACTTCGTCTTTCTCTACCTCTTTGCTGATGATCCTTGGCCCTGGAGAAGATCCTCTTGCCAAAACTGTCTCTGCCCCTCAACTGCGCTGAAGAATTACTTAGATCGAAGTTTTCGTTCGAGCACTTGCTCCATCTGAAAATTCGATCACTAGATCCTTTCGGTGTATTTTACAAATGACCCTCAAGTCTTCCTTTATAGTCTTCTCGTTGAGACTTCAATGACCGAGATTAGATCTCCAATCAACGACTAAGATTATATTAGACTTGATCTACTTTTTTTAGAAGTTTCACCCATAGTTTACATTAATACTCATTAATTATTTTAATTTCCTAAGTTAGACTTAGGGTCCTTATTAAAAATAATTAATTTTTCTGATAAAACTGTTTCTGGCTGGAATTTCCCAAAACAATTTCTGGGTAATCTGTAATGCATGTGCTTAAGCTTCTCCACAAAGTTTGAGACTTAGAGCACATCCGATGCTACCCAAAAATCAACAACTATTCTTTCCTGTGCATCTTTATTGCCTTTGTCATGATATTTTCAAACACTTTGTTTGTTGATTCCACTTGTCCATTTGCCTACGGGTGATATGGAGTTGATTTTTTGTATTTGATTTTATACTTTTCTGAAAGGTCTCTGACAAGATTTGAAGTGAATTGTGCTCCTTGGTTTGTGACAATCTGTCTTGGTACTCCAAATCTAACAAATATCTCTTCAAAAAGAAAAGATACTACTACATTTTCTGTTGCTTTTGCCATTGCTTTTGCTTCCACCCATTTTGTTACATAATCAGTACATATTAAGATGTACTTTTTCCCATTGGATGGTGGATTGACACACAAAGTCAAGAGCCCATTGTTCAAATGGCTTTACAAGTATTTGTGTCTTTAAAGACATTTCATCAGAATGTATAAGTCTCCCTATTCTTTGGCAACTATCATATTTCTTGACATAAGTCTTTGAATCTTTGAAGATGGATGGCCAATAGTAGCCTAGATTCAATGTTTTATATGTTGTCCTTTTGTTTGCAAAATGACCACGACACGATTCATCATGACATGCCTATAAAATATCTAAAATTTCATCTTCTCTTACACATTTTCTAGTTAACAGATTAGGTCCAGTATAGAAAAGGTCTCCATTAACCCAACTATATCTAGCACTATTTTTTTTATTTTATTTTTTTGCTTATTTGTGAAACAAGAAGGCAATTTCGCAGATGATAAATAATTAGCTATGTCAGCAAACCATGGAGTTTTGATTGCTATAGCAAATAAGTGTTCATTTGGAAAGTTATCAGAAACTGGAACAATCTCACCAGGGGGATGAAGTCTTGAAAGGAAATTTGCCACTTGATTCTTTTTTCCTGGTCGATCCAATACAGTAATGTTAAATTCCTGCATTAATAACAACCATCTGGTAATCCTGCCGTTAGTAATTGATTTATTCATTAGATACTTAATGGCTGAGTGATCAGTATGAATGGACACTTCATATTGTGTTATGTAATGTCTGAATTTGTTTACAGCATGTACTACAACAAGCATATCTTTTTCAGTAATTGTGTAATTCAACTCAGTTGGAGTTAAATTTTTGCTAATGAAATAGATAGCATAGTTCAATTGATTCTCTTTTTGGCCTAAAGATGCCCCCACTGCTGTATCTGATGCATTTGTAGATATGTGAAATGGAAATGACCAATTTGGTCCTCTAAGAATCAGTGCTGTGGACACTTTTTGTTTGAGGTTTTCAAATGCATTTTGAAAATCAATATTCCATTGAAACTCTAATATTCCATTGAAACTCTGTGTCATCTGTAAGTAGTTTAAATAAGGGCAAGGCCATTTTACTAAATTTTTCAATAAATCTTCGATAATAGCCCGCATATCCTAGAAAAATTCTTACCTCTTTTTGATTCGTTGGCAGCAACAAATTTACAATGATTTGAATTTTTGTTGGATCTACTTTTATTCCTGAAGAATAAATATGATGTCCCAATACCATCCCTTCAATTAGCATCATAAAACATTTTTCGTTATTGAGAGATAAATTTGTTTCAATGAATCTTTATAGAACCTTTTCCAAGTTTTTCAAACAATCATAAAAAATATTTCCATACACAGTGAAATCATCCATATAAACTTCTACACATTCATGTATAAATCAACAAAAATGGCCAAAACTGCTCTTTGAAAAGTAGCTGATGCATTACATAATCCAAAGGGTAACACATTTTAAGCATATGTACCCCAGGGACATGTAAAATTAGTTTTGTCCTGATCCTCCAATGCTATTTTAAGTTGATTATAGCCACTAAATCCATCAAAAAGGAGAAAAACGTTTTTCGAGTTAGTGAATATAGGACTTGATCAATGAATGGTAAGGGAAAATGATCTTTAAGTGTTGCTTTATTTAATTCCTTATAATCTACATAGACTCTCCACTTCCCATTTTCTTTGGAACAATCACTAAAGGAGAAACCCGTTGGCTATCTGAGATAGGGTAAATAAATCCTACCTGTAATAATATTTGCAATTCTTCCGTGACTATCTCTTTCATCATTGGGTTCATTCTTAGTTGTGGTTGCCTTATAGGTTTAATACTGTCATCTGCGTAGATATGATGGAGACATGTTTCATGATGGATTCCCTGCATATCAGTGTAATTCCAAGCAAATGCTTTGGAATATTTCCGTAATAATTCAACTAGTTGTTTTTCTTGTGTTGGTTGCAAATTGTTTCCAATGTTAAGAGATTTTTCAGGACTAAGTTCAATTGTTTTTCTTTGTGAATGTGTAATTAAATTAGCAGGAAAAATAACATCAAATGATGTTTGCAAAGAATTGATTGTGCAATTTTCTTGAAAATGTTGTTCTAATATTTGACTTGCAGCATGGTATTGCATAGTTCTTAATTGCTTTGAAATATCTGGTTCTGAAATGAAGAAATCTATTAAATCCTCATTATCCTCTTCTCTGAAATCAAAAGCTTGATTAATACTTAGAATAGATTGAATTTCTTCCTTTGCTTGTTCTATTTCATCAGGCCATGATAGCAAAGGAGGAGATTGAACAAGAGGATAAGTGTTATGTGCTTTCTTTCATTCCCGTGTGAAATAATCATATTTCCTGATCTACAACCAATGAAGGTATAAGCTGTGGCTAGCCAAGGTCTGTGAATAATTAATGGGTTCCCTCCTAGATTTGTCTTTGGCTGTAGAACTAAAAAGTCTATTGGATATTCCCAAGAGTTTAAAGAAACTATGATATCTTCAAGTACACCTTCCAACACTACTTTAGATCTATCAACTAGTTCTAAAATTGTAGTGGTTGGTCAAATGTTTGGAAAATTGAGATATTTCATCGTTTCTGTCGTCATCACATTGATAGCAGCCCCCAAGTCAATTAAAGTTTTAGAAACTGAAAAATTGTTAATGGATATTATCACCATTTGGATTCTAGGATCAACATATTTTCCAATTGTACTACTTGTTGACACGAGGCTAGCTAACTTCCCAATCACATGGATTGTTGGCAGATATTTTTTTTCTTTTTCCAGTTTTTTTTATGCATAATTCCTTAATTGCCTTTGTATAGATTGGGATATATTTTATTGCTTGCAATAAATGAATTTTTACATAAGCATTCTTTAATTCATCTAAGATATCAAATTCAAGAAGAGTAATAAAATGTTTTTTCTCAACAAATCTTTTAGGAAAATGAGGTGTTTGAGTCATTATTGCTTTACCTTTTTGAATTTGATTCTCTTTTATTATATGCTCGTTTTTGGATTTTTCAGGAATCACTTTTTCTTCTATTTGTTCTTCTATAATGATGGGGAAGTCTTTTTGTAGGATTTTTCCAGACCTTAAAGGAACATCTTGAACAGGAAGGATTAAATATGTAGGAAATGAAGTCCATTCCTCCACATTATATATTGATTTATTACTTAGATTTTCCACTGGCTGGGCTGGTAATTGAGTTGGTCTGGGTGGTGGTTGGTTAGATGGCAGCTGAAGCTGTTGAGGTTGAGTTAATTGTGGTGCAGGTAATGATGGATTTGATTGTTGAGGTTGTTGAAATTGTTGATATGGAAAGGATTGTTGAGGAAATGATTGATATGGCTGTTGAGGATATGACTGAAATGGTTGAGGATAATATTGTTGAGGAGGTTGGGCTCCATAGGCATATCCTTACCAACCCCGAGAAGTTGATTTTGAGTTTGCTGAGGAGGCCAAGCCTGCCAAGGCATAGGAGCATTCCATGGATTTTGAATAGGATATTGCTAGTTTTGAGGAAATTGCTGAGTAAATTGTTGAGGAAGATTTTGAGACATACCTGTAAATCGAGGTTGCCAAGTTCTTCTTGGTGCTAAATAATAAAGAGATTCCATTTCTTGGCTTTCCTCTATTTGGTCTACCTGCAATTCCTTCAGCCTTGGACAATTATCAGTTGCATGATTTTCAGTGCAAAGTCCACAAACATGAATATTGTCTGAAGGACATTCTCTCAATGGATGCTTCTTCCTACATTTAGGACAAAAAATTGATAATACTTGATCTTGTTACTCTTGTTTCTTTCTTGTTTTAAGTACATCAACTTGTGTTCCTAATGTGCTTAAGATATCAATTTTGAAATCTTCAAACAAGTTTCCTAATTCAACTTTTGTTATACTCCCTGTTGTTGATTTAGTAGCTTTAGAGTTTGGATCTCTTTTCCCAGTTTTAGCTCTTCCTCTTGAGTATTTTTGACATAACTCAACGATTTCATCAAATGGTAAATATGAAGTATCTCCTTTACCCATGACATTAAGGATATCAAGATATTCAACTCGTATGCCTTTTAAAAAGATTGTTCGAATAATATCAACATTTAAAGAATGATGTTTAGATTTTTGTAAGTTGTAGAAAAATATTTCCAAGTATTTTTCTAAACTTGTTGAGTAATTCTGAAAATGTCATCTTTTGAATCTCTAGGCCTACAATATGCTTGATATTTTTTAAGATTTTTTTTTCTCATGACTTCCCAACTGGTAATAGTATGTTCACCTAATCCCATAGACCACTTTAATGCAGATGCTTTAATAGTAGCAGGAAAAAGACGAAGCTTATGTGTATCATCAATATAACCAAAGGGACGACATATAATATCAAATTCGAATAGGAATGAGTTAGGATCTTCAGAAGACGTACCATATAAATTTGGTAAAATAGAAGGTGAAATATTTTTCATTTTTACCTCTTCCCCCAAGATTACTCTAGTATTTAAGATTGGAAATCCAGAAATAGTTTCTTGGTCATTGTCTCCTCTTTCATCTTCCCTTCTTTTATTTTCATTTTCCCTTCTGGTAGTTTCTTCTGTTTTCCTCTCATCTTCTCTCTTCCTTTCCCATTCTTTTCGTTGTCTTTCATATTGTATTCTTTTTCCCGGAGTTAGTCCTGGAATATTGGATCATTGTCTTTCTTCTGTCATCTCTTTCTCAACTGTTTCAAATGTTTCAGTTAAAATTTGAGATTGTATATCCTCAACTCTTTCAACTTGTTCAAGAATAGGTTGATCAATTGGTTTCCTTGTTTGTTTGCCTAGAGAAGGTGTTTCTTCTTGTGTTTGTTTTTTCCTTACTTTGTAAGCCATTAAAGTTTGTCTTTCAACCAAAGTCAACCTTTGTCCCGAATGTTGTTTTTCCTCTAGATCTTCCAAAGTTGGTTTTCTAGCAATTGGTGTTAGTTTGAATGTGGATGGTCCTGCTTCCACCAATGGTTTAGTGGTTGGGGAATTTTGTTTCGTTTATCTACCCTTATCGCCTCTTTGTCTAGGCATAAATAACCATAATGAAAAGAAATCCTAAAATATATATATTTTTTAATCTTTTTGATGTTTTTGTTTTTTTTTTTAATGTTTTCTCAACAAGCTTCCTAATTAGCTATATCTAAGCGTGCTTCCTCGACAATGATGCCAAAAATGTCAGTGTAATTTATGGAGTTGAATTAGAGCATCTGTTTTAATATCAATCCAGGTTGGTAAACTTATAAGCACACCCAAGGTATACGGATCTTAGATTTAACTAATGTAGAAAGTAGTTGTTTAGATGAAAATAATGGAAATGCATATTGCAAATATAAACTACTGATTGTAAAGATAGCATAGAAGTTATGATTGATAAGCATGAGCAAGTGAATGGTGATTTTATTTGAATCATAGTCAACAAGGAAGAGACTCTTGACTTAGAGATCCCGGTTGTCCTTCCTTTTGATTTCTTTTTCAACAAAATCAATTTCACCATAAAGAATAACACCTGATTTAAGAAAGCAACTGATTCAAGAAAGCAAGAGAGGATGAATGCATAGATATAAATTCCAGTCCAATTCTTAGTTCACAAGGAAGAGGCTCCAACTTGGAGACCTGGGTTGTCCTTCCTTATCCAACTAGTCACTGAAAGGGGATCAATTCCAAAATCTGAATGGTCATGACATACTAATAAGTTTATACAGAAAATATTCACAAGAAATTATGATAGAAATTTACAAAAAACTAAAATGCTAACTTATTCACAATTACGCACATCAATTAACAATATAATGCACTTAGCTTAGAATGGGGGCCCTCCACTTTTGCTCGGTACACCTTAAGACAATCAACTACAACATTCCACCATTCACATCCCACAACAATGATGCATAAGAAATATAAAGCAAGTCTTCAAATGTATTCAGAAAGAGGGTAATCACAATGATAATAATAATGTGTCCATAGTGTCTTAGTAGCTGTGCTTAAATAGGCTAAGAATGTAACAAAATCAGCTATAATGGCTGTAACAACTAACAAGAGTCCTATTCCACCTCATAGGGTCGAACTTATCCCTTTGTTACACAAAATAAGGGAAGAGTCCACAAAAACATAAAACTGCCCCTAAATTAGGGGATTTCCTAAGTGACTGGTCAAGTTTGACCAGTTTTGATCGGGCCTGTTTTGACTCATCTGGAGTGTGCCAATAGGAGTCTATCCATCCTTGGTTCCTGTACTTTTCGAATATACTTTCAGTTCATGCCGAGGTGTCATGCACATACAACTTCAATGGAGCCATTACGGGAAACTCTGTTTCTGCCAAAAATAATTTTTAATGCTCAATTTTTACTAAAAATTCTAAAAATTAAAAGACATAATTATTTTACCTTAATGTGCAAAAAGAAGCAAAAATATGACAAATATGATCATGATATAGTAGTAAGGGATGGTAAAAAGGTGGAATATGTATGGTAAAAAATGGTCAAAACTGAGGGCTAACAGCTGCTCTCTGTCTCTGTGCTGTATCTCTTTGCTGGCTAGAAACTGGAATCTGTTGGCCTCTGGAAACTCTTTCTGGGAACTGGCACTAACCCTCTGCTGGCTAGAAACTGGAATTTGCCGGCCTCCGGAAACTCTTTCTAGGAGCTGGCACTGACCCTCTGCTGTCTCCTCAACAGAAAAACAAACTCCCTCTGCAGCTCTGCACAGTCCTAGCGTAGCTTCTGCGTCACTATCTTTGCGTAGCTGTAAGTAGCTTCTATTGCCTCCTCTGCTATGCACTCTCCAGATTAGGAATTCTTCCACCTGTAAATTATCTTTGCCCCTCTTTGTGAGAATCCTCTCGATCGATCTTCTCCCTGAGCACTGTTCACTAAATAATTTCGATCTCTGTATTCTTTCTCCGTCTCGATGTATTTTCCAAATGACCCTCCAAGTCTTTCTTATAATCTTCTTGTTGAAACTTCCACGATCGAGATTAAATCTCTAATCAACCGTTAAGATTAACTTTTGAATTGATCCCCGCCTTTTCTAGAACATTCACACTCTGTTTGATTAATACCCTTTAATTATTGTATTTTCCTAAGTTTAGAATTAGGGTCCCTTTAAAAATAATTTCAATTATTTTAATAAAACCCATTCTGAGTGGAATTTTCACAAATGATTTATGGGTTCACAAACGATTTCTAGGTTTATTTATAACTTTTGAATTGATCCCCGCCTTTTCTAGAACATTCACACTCTATTTAATTATCACCCTTTAATTATTTTATTTTCCTTAAGTTTAGACTTAGGGTCCCTTTAAAAATAATTAATTATTTTAATAAAACCCATTCTGAGTGGAATTTTCACAAACGATTTCTGGGTTCTCTGGAATACATGTGTCTAAGCCTCCCTACCAATTTTGAGACTTAGAGCACATCCGATGCTACCCAAATCAATAGTTCCTTCTTGGCTATTGGAGATCTTTGGATGCATTTCGATGTATAGAAGCTTTCTTGGATTATTTTTGGAGCTATTTCTTTGGATTATGGATGGATATATTAGATGTTGTCTTGTAAGTGCTGTTTATTGATGAATTTTATCTTGAAATTGTCAAATGTATTGAATTGCTGCTTCTAGATTTGCTAATTTGTGCCCTAATTATTGAAAATATTTTTTTAAAAGGTTATCTAGTTGAGAATTGCATATATTATTCATTGTATAACATGTAATGATGCCCTAATCTCTCCATCAAACTCCATTTTCCTTTGAAGTGGGTAAATCCTAGAAGTTGATTTAGCCTCATTAGAAATAATTGAGCTTATTTTGAGCTTCCTAGTCTCCATATGCCCAAAGGACAAGGAACTAATCCAAGTCCATGGCGGTCAACCTTTTTATCCATAAATCTTCTCTTTGAAGTTTTGGTCCTCTTAAGGTAAGCCGTCTAAGTAGGGCTTTGGACGAATTGCCTTGGGAGAGGTTTTGTGGGAATCTAAGAGCCTAAACATCAAGCTAAGGGTCTTGGCTACTTGACCTCCAACTTTGGTGGGCAAGATTTTCTCCACAAAATTTCATTCCCTAGGTGTTGCCCGAAGAGGGAAACCCTAGTTATTCTTCCTCAACTTGGGGACTTCTTTGAAGTTTGTATGAGCTTAGTACATATTGAAGTATATCATAAGAAACCTTTTCTCCTTATTGCGTTGATCTCAGGAGTACTTAACATCAATCAAATTTACGAAACCCTAGATTTTGTGCATTTTATTCCTAGGTCTCTTCCAGAGGATGTAGTGCTTCTTGAAGCCTTGTAACATAAACTAGAGCCTTTCTCGAGAGATTCTAGCCTATCACCTTATAACCTAACCCTAGAATACCTTTCATCAAGGTTGCACGAAACGGGGAAACGGAAAAGAGTTTCCGAAACGTGAAGCGAAGCGAAACGTGACCTCCCCAAATTTGGGAAACGGGGAAACGCGGTATATATATATATATATAATTTAAATTTATATTATAATTTAGGACATTTAAGAAATGTTATGTCAAATCATACAACTTACAAGTTTAAACTTTAAAACATATATGATAAATCATAAACTCAAAGCATAAACTATTACAAATTTACAAGTTACAACACATTTACTCATGAATGATCATTGATAACAGACACATAATGAAAATAGCAATATCGGAACCTCCAAAACCAGCGTTTATTTTATATCAAAAAGTCAAAATCAGCGTTTATTATATATATGAGGCTGCAAGTACAATAAAGTCAAAAGAGTCAAGACTAAAGTCTAATACTCATTATCAGAATCCTCATCAAATATAGCAGCAGAAGCATGCTCAGCAGTGGATGGTGTAGCTGAAGAAGATGTTTGGCCAATTCCACTTCTCTGATCTTGGTCCTCAATATTCAAGGCAGCAAGAGAGAGATCCAAATCAGGATTTTTTGGTTCCACATCCCACTCCTTAGAAGGACCATTTCCATATTCTTGACCCCTACGAGATGCAAGGCGAAGGTTGGAGTGCACATAAACAAGATCCTCTGCCTTCTGTGAGCCCAACCTGTTACGCTTCACAGAATGAATAAAACCGTAGGTGCTCCAATTCCTTTCTGCTGATGAAGAGCTTGCCACTTGTGAAAGGACGCGAATGGCAAGGTTTTGCAAATGTACACCATTTGCTCCATGACAAATCCACCACCTAACCGGATTCATGGTGCTTCTCTCCTCCAAAGATGATATATCTGAATAATCATCTATACCTGCAGCAAAACTGGCAAATTCCTCCTTCACCTCCCTGTGTAGATGAGCTGGAAAAAGTCTCATAAGGGCTTTTTTCACCCCATTAGCCACCTCTCTATCCTTATGGGGTGCCTTCCTCTTCCCATTGCTTTGAGCAATAAGTTCCTCATCATAAAATTTTGGGTTTAAGGCATGTGCTAAAGTATGCAATGGAGTGTTGAAATTGTTCCACCTGTCAACAATGATTCTCTTGATTAATTCGGCAAACTGACCATCTACAAACAAAAGCTGTGGTGACTCCTGTGAAATAATTTGCATAGTTTTCTCAACCATGGAATCCATGCCATCATATACCTCTCCTAAGAAAGGTTGGTCGGTGTCAGCATGCCGAAGAAGCTCAAATGCAGGGGTTGTGAACAGTAGCAAGAAATCTACCTTGCTCCACCAATCCTCATCAAGGCACATTCTACGCACTGCAGTTCCCCGCTCTGAATCTGCTTGTCTCCACTCAACCCAAAGCTGACTCACCACCATAGACACTAATGCTTGCTTAACCTCAACAAGGCGGCGCAACATTATGAAGTTTGAGGCATATCTTATCTCAGCAACTTTTAACAACTCCAATTTGGAGTACTCTCGGAATATTGCTTGAGACTGGTGGTGGTTGGTGATGAATTTCACAATTTCCCTTGCTTCCCCTGTGAGTTCCTTTATCCATGGAACTTTGTTGTCGATCTCCTCTAAGATCAAATTCAGATTGTGGACAATGCAGGGTGTCCAAAATATGTGGTCATACCTCCCCTCAATAATCAAACCTGCAGCTTTGCATACTGGTGCATTATCCGTGATAACTTGCACCACCCTGTTAGGACCAACCTGTTCAATAGATTTGATAATGACATCGGCAATGAATTGTGCATCTTTTACCTCTCCCGAGCAGTCTTCTGCCTTTAGAAACATTGTTCCTTTTGGTGAAGTGGCAATGATAAACAAAGATCATAGGTGATCATATCCTAGCGGGACTCCTCCCATTGGTGAAAGTCCGTAAAGAGCAGGGAGCCTTGGCTGTGGTGAGTTTGGTGACAGTGGGCCATTGCTCCATTGTTTGCACTTAGTCTAGCTTATTGTCTTGTAGAGTTCCCCTATCCAAGGCTTGCTAGATTTTGTGGTAACACAACCATTGAAAATTTGCCGCAATCTATTTCCTAGTTTACTCATTAAATGGAATTTGTTTATTTTTTGCTTATCATCAAGTTTAGGCTATGTTGTTGTTGCTGTCATTAATTTTGCATGGTGTAAATTTTGCTGCTTAAAAACCATAATTTATAAAAGCAATTTGTAATTTAAAGGTAACATGTATTTGGGAACCTATTTGAGCCTCTCTAGGACTAATTAAGCTCTCTAGATTTTGCCATAGGGTACTTTGAACTTGTTACCTTGGAATTACATCTCATCTCACTTGGAGCCCTACGTTATTGAACATTATTTTTGGTGTTTAATTTAGCGGAATCCTTGGGGGGTATTTGGCCTGGGAGTACTTGGGTTATCTAATCTTAGAGATCCATTGGGGAAGCCTGCCTTGTGGGGATAGTATCTGTTGGGAAAAATACTGAGAGAGGGGGGGGTGAATCAGTATTTAGAGCTCATATCTATAAATTTAACTTTTTCTGTTGCAGAATTCCATACGCGGATTTTATGAACCGAACTCGCGTATACACGCGGATATGTTGAAAGAAACTAGCGTATATTGATATTAATTTCTAGTTTAGAAAGCTTCTCAGAAACAGTCTTTAAATCATATTTCCAGTTATGCATCGGGTTAGATAATCAGTAAATATGTGCAGTAACAACAGTATAAAACATCACACAAGTGGAACACACATGAACACCAATACTTAAGGTGGAAACGCAATTCGGGAGAAAACCACCGCTGCTATCGTCTCTGTCTTCAATGTTTATTATATGGAAAACTGTTTACAACATTGTACTGATGCAGACTCATATCAGTACGCAGGCTTCTACCTGCAGAAGGCTGCAACCTTTACTCATTTACCAGCTGCTACTGGAAGGGAGCTTCAACCCCCTGAACATAACACCAGCTTTTACTTGAAGGAAGCTTCAACTTCCATACTGAAGGCTTCAACCTTCAGACCCACTGCAGACCACGTATCATCAATTTTCATACTGGATCAAATAGCATCAACACAACCCTTTGTCAACAATCATAAACTTTGCCCAATACTTCAATTAGAATAGTGAAAACACTATAACCAGAACTTCAGAAATAACCCAGACTTCAGAATAGATAAGCAGATACAAACTCAACCCTAAACAGTGATTAATTTAAATAGCATACGCTACTTTGCTTCACTGAAGCCGCGTACATACGCTCTTTCCTGCACACCAACCTGTGTATGCCGCAGTGCATACTATTTTCATAACCTGAAATGAATACGCTACTTTGCTTTGTTAAAACTGCATGTATACGCGCTTTTCTTTATACCAACCCGCGTATACTTCTGTGTATACTATCCTTCAGAATGTGATCAGACTCAGATTCAGATCTGAGGCTTTCAGTTAGACATTTTCTCAGCAGTGCAGAACCTTTAGACAGTTAGTCAACCTTAATCATGTTTTCTCAATTATTGATTAGATTTGTTCATGATCAATTTAGCAGCATACTCAGTATTCAAACAACCCAAAACTTCAAGAAGACTTCATTGACAGACAATAGACAAAAGGCAGGAATCACAGTAGTAACATCTGCAATAAGCTTCAGAAAACCCTAACTGCCATACGCGCTTTTCATGAAGCGAACCCACGTATATACGCGCTTTTACGGAGACCAACTAGCGTATAGATCTGTAAAAGTAAATTTTGCAGAACAGACTAGATCTATAAGACTTACCCAGATTTCTTCATTTTCTTCAGCAGACTTATGCCAGTTCTTCATCATTTCTTCAGTAGATCATACTAGAGCTTCATCATCTTCAGATCTAGAGATCTTGAAACATCATTATATCCATGGGTGCATCATAGATTCAGATCTATCAATTAAAAATTGAGTTCATCCATGCAGATATTCCGTAGAGAAATTTATTCATTAACAACCCTTATTCATGCACCCATTGCACTATGATCTTCTTCTCCTTATATAGATATAGCTTTTACCAATACCATGAGTCAAAACCAATCAACTGCTGATGGTAATCCTGGACGGAATCAAATAGATAATACAACGCTCAATACAGTGGGCTAATACCATGGTAAAGCCCTTGGTATTATAATTTTGGAGTACAAACAGGCATACACGTCTTGGAACGTACTTCTCTGCGTGCATACGCGACTTGGCCTTTACAAACCCGCGTATACATTGTGACATATTAAAAATAACCAATCTGCTGCACAAGACTTCTGAGAGACTGCTGAGATTCTTCGTACAGATAGTTTTTTCGTCCTTTGCTAGAGAGTTGCCATCAAGGACAATCAATTTAATATTATAGAACACAAGAAACATATTGCCAACAATCTCCCCCTTTGGACTTGATGGCAACCATAATCATTAAAACATGAGGCATCTGTATTCAACCATTCTCAGAATTCTCCCTCTTTGACATCAAGGGCAAAGGGCAGATCAACATCCCTTGTACAGAAATTACCATGCTCCCCCTGAGTTCGTGCTTGAATATTCAGACATAGTTTTCAATGAAGTACATGACTTTTCAACCGAGTATGACCTTTCCTATCACCAATTACTCATACTTGCATCAATGATCCAACTAAGTGGATTTACATAATTGACTCAACTACCCAACCAAGTAGGTGTACAAAGTTTGACTGAACTACCCAACCAAGTGGGTTTACAAATTGGAACAAGTCCTTACATGACTGAATATAAAAATTTACATCATAGATCTCAACATGTCCTTTTCATCAAATGACAAGACCAATGAATCTCAATCATGAGATCAGAGCACAAAAAATACTTAGAATGCCAACAATGCATCTGTTCCCACAGAACAAGTGCTCCCCCTTAGCTTGTGCACCCTTAACACTTTCAACAGCAAATCATCAAAGCATATTCAAAATATATTAGAGAATGAAACAGAAATGTGAGAACTGGAACATCACTAGAGATACCCAACACCGCAATTGTTCTGAAAATGCTGACCCAGAAAATTGTGCCAGCAAAAACCCATACGCGGTTTCATATATATAAACTTGCGTATATACACGACTGTCCTTTATGAAATCTGCGTATCCAATTTAATCTTCTGAATTTAAGCAGATCTGATCTTTTGAGCGGCAGAGACAACTCCCAGCTTTTGTCTGAGATATTCGAATGTTTCCCTGGGAAGAGGTTTAGTAAATATATCAGCAACTTCTTTGGAGGGAACATACTCCAATTTCACCTTTTGTTCAAGCACTTGTTCACATAAGAAGTGATACTTGATAGTAATGTGCTTGGTCTTGGAATGCATAACAGGATTCTTTGAGATATTGATGGCACTTGTATTATCATACATAATGGATATGGGAGGTGAACATTTGATTTGAATGTCTTGTAAAGTCTGCATCATCCAAAGAAGTTGTGTGCAACATGATGCAACAGCCACATATTCTGCTTCTGCTGTATATAAGACAATAGAGCTTTGCTTCTTGCTGAACCAAGATACTAATCGGGGCCCCATATAGAATGCACCACCACTAGTGCTCTTCCGGTCATCAACATTTCCAGCCCAATATGCATCTGTGTAAGCATGAAGAGTGAGATCAACATTCTTTGGATACCATAGTCCAAAGTCTTGAGTTCCTTGTAGATATTTGAATATTCTTTTTACAGCCTGGAGGTGAGACTCTTTTGGATTAGCTTGGAATCGTCCAAAAATCCCAACTGCATGCATAATGTCAGGTCTTGTCCCAGTGAGATAAAGTAGACTTCCAATCATGGATCTGTATTTTGGTTGATTCATCGTGGAAGAATCATCATGAGCACTGAGGTTACACTTGGTTATCGTTGGTGTACTTATAGGTTTGCAATCTTCCATCCCATACTTCTTCAGAATTTGCTTAAGATATTTTGCTTGTGATAAAAATATGCCATCTGTTGCTTGTTGCACTGGTAAGCCAAGAAAGAATGTTAGTTCCCCAAGTAAAGATATTTCAAATTCTTGCTGCATAACAGAAGCAAATTTCTGACTCATGGACTCTTCATTACTTCCAAAAATGATATCGTCAACATATACGACTACAATCAATAGTTTATCATTTTTAGTTTTTGTGTATAAGTTGCTATCAACATATCCTTTTGAAAATCCTTGTTGATGAAGATATTTGTGAAGACGATAATACCATGCCCTTGGAGGTTGTTTGAGACCATATAAAGCCTTTTTAAGTTTACAAACAAGTTTTTCATCATTGCCCAAAATGAATCCTTCTGGTTGTTCTATATAAACTTCTTCTTCTAGATCACCATTGAGAAAAGCAGATTTAACATCTATTTGATAAACTTTGATTTGTTGAAAGCTTGAAAAAGCAAGAAACATTCTGATGGCTTTAAGTCTAGCTACAGGAGCAAATGTTTCTTCAAAGTCTATACCTTCTTGTTGAGCATACCCTTTACAAACAAGTCTAGCCTTGTTTTTAATAACATCTCCATTTTCATTTAACTTGTTCTTGAATATCCATTTTGTTCCAATAACATTTTTATCATGAGGTCTTGGAACTAGTTCCCAAGTATGATTTTTTTCAATTTGATCAAGTTCTTCATTCATGGCTTGAATCCAACATTCATCTTTGCTAGCTTGATTGACATTCTGTGGTTCAATGGTGGATAAAAATGCTAGATAGCTAGTAGACCCTACAAGAGTTCTTCTTGTTTGAACACCTGATCCCTTTTCTCCCAAAATTTGGGATTCTGGATGATTCTTTTGAACATACCTGGATGGAGCCTTTTCAGATAGATCTTCTCCTGCTATTTCATTGGGTTCACCTTCTATATTATCTCTATTAGATACAAGAAGATATACATCATCATCATCTTCATTTGTTGTTTGTATTTCCCCTTTTGGAGCTGAGAGAGATTCATCAATTACAACGTCAATGCATTCAACAATCTTCCGAAGTCTTTTGTTGCAGCGTTTATATGCTTTACTTCTAGAAGAGTAACCAAGAAATATTCCTTCATCTGCTCTAGGTTCAAACTTGCCAAGTTTTTTCATCATTGTTCTTGATAAAACATTTGCTTCCAAAAACTTTAAAATGCTTTACAGTGGGAAGATTACCATACCAGAGCTCATATGGAGTTTTGTCACTGTTTACACGAACACGTGCTTTGTTAAGAATATTTACCGCAGTATGTGTTGCTTCTCCCCAAAATGTGTCAGGTGTTCCTGAATCATCAAGCATAGCCCAAGCCATCTGTTGAACTGTTCTATTCATCCTTTCTGCTACGCCATTTTGTTGTGGAGTACTAGCTACAGAAAACTGTCTTTTTATGCCATGTTGTTCACAAAAATCAAAGAATTCATCTGATATATATTCACCTCCTCGATCAGATCTAAGACACTTGATTTTTAGATCTAATTCATTTTCAACTAGAGCTTTGAAGATCTAAAATTTTTTGAATGCTTCATCTTTGTGTTTTAGAAACCCAATCCAACACATTCTAGAGAAATCATCAATAAACAGAATATAGTATTGTTCTCCATGAAGTGACCTTTTTCTCATAGGTCCACATATATCAGTATGAATGAGTTCAAGAGGCTTACTTGCTGATCCTTCTTTGGCATTAAATTGCACTCTGGTTTGCTTACCGAATTGGCAAGATTTGCGTATGGTACTCTCAGGCAGAGTAATATTGGGAAGATCACAAACAACTTTGAGTCTGCTAGATTTGTTGATTTGAGAGAAGCTCAAATGCGCCAATCTTCTATGCCATAACCAATTTTCTGAAGATTTACCCAAGTAACATTGTTCTTTACAGCGTTTCAATACATACAAATTGCTTGGTGTTCTATTTCCTTTTATGATTGTTTTTCCTGTATCAAGATCACGTACCACAGATTCTTTTGAGCTAAAGACAACTTCAGTTCCTTGATCACACATTTGATTTACACTTAACAAGTTATGCTTTAATCCATCCACATACATAACATTGTTAGCTTTCACCTTTTCCTTTAGAAAAACAGAACCTTTTCCCTTAATGACAGCAGGAGTATCATTTCCAAAAGTAACATTCTTTTCTCTTTCTAGAGCATTGTATGCAAGAAGTTTATTTATGTCACTTGTCATGTGTTTTGAGCATCCACTAGCAATGTATCATTGATTTTCTTCTCCTTCTGCAAATAAAGCTATGCCACAGTTCTCAACCTGTAATTCCTTCTTTCTCCATACTTTGGAAGTTGAAGGTATATGCTCTTTTGGCTGAAGTTTGCTCCTGCATTCAGATTCTTCACGACCAAAGTTATTGCAATAAGCACATTCAATTTCATTTTGAAGAGGAGAAAAGTTGTTATATGTATTCTTCTTTATTCTAGTATCAATTCTTTTCTTTCTTGCTTCTCTAGTCATGATGGTTTTGTATACAACGCATTGAACAACTTTATGACCAAAATTATGACATGAGAAACATTGTCCATTGAAGAATAAATTTCTGTGATCATGGAACCTTCTATTTGTGTTTACCTGTTGGTTGGTATTTCTGTGAAAGGTATTCCTGTTAGTGTTCTTTGTATTGAGGTGGTCATGCTTTACCTGTAAAGTTTCTTTGTTTCCTTGCTGAGTGGCAGAATGCTGTAGGCTGGCTGTAGCTGCGTTTAGATAGTTTGGTGCTGAAGACTGAGAAGATTCTTCGACATATCCAAGACCTCTCTTTATAAGAGGAGAACGTTGTACCTTGATAATTTCATCTAAGGTTTCAGATTCTTTAGCAAATCTAAGATTCAAAGTCTTTACTTTCTCAATTTCTTTTCTTAGACTTACTATTTCACATTCTAATTTCTCATTGTGTTTCTCCCTTTCTTTAAGCTGATTTTTTAGAGTTTCTATGGATATTTTGTTTTCTTCCAAACATATTTTGAGCTGATTGATTTCTTCAAGAAAATCATTGTTTTCTAGAGCATCCATAAAAGTATATTTTTCTTCTCTAGACTCTTTTTCAAATGCCATGAGAAGTCTAAGATCTTGATTAGATTATTCCTCACTGTCTGATAACCCATCACTATCTTCATGAGTATAATAACTTTTTCTAGTGCTAAACTGATTCTTATTTCTTCTTGCTACTTCCTTTCCTTTTTCATGTGTTTCTTTATGAGGACACTTAGCAGCATAATGACCAACTCTTCCACAAGCAAAACATTTGAAAGGAAGCTTACCTCTGAACCTTCTAGTGCCAAGTTGGAGCTTCTTTACAAAATTTACCTCGTCTTCTTCTGAAACATACCTTGATCCTTTTGTTTCTTGTACTTCTTTTCCTTTTGTGGAAGCTCTAAAGACGGCTTCTTTGACTTCAGATGATCCTCCTTTTCTAATTTCACATGCAGTTAGAATGCCATGAAGTTGAACAATAGTAAGACTTTGAAGATCCTGCTTCTCTTCAATAGCTGACACTTTTGACTCAAATTTTGAAGTTAGAGATCTTAAAACTTTTTCAACCAGAGTAGTGTCAGTTATGGTTTCACCCAAATTTCTCATACGATTTACAATATCATCTAGATGTAAAAAGAAACTGGCAATGCTCTCTTCATTATGCATCCTTAGATTTTCATATTGAATTCTGAGAGTTTAGCACCTTTTACCTTTGTATCACTTTCATAGCTTAGAATGATTTTGTCCCATATTTCCTTTGCTGTATTCAACTGCATGACATTGACAAATTCTGATTCCGTTAGACTCCCCAATAGTGCATTGACCGCCTTTCCATTTGTTTCATAGTTCTTTCTTGCCGTTGCATCTATTGGAACTGGGGCTGGATATTGATAACCTCCTTCAACAATAGCCCATACATTTGCTCCAAGACACTGAAGATAGGATCTTGTCCGTGTTTTCCAGAAGATTAAATTGTTTCTGTTGAAGAGTGGAGGCCTGATAGACGCTGTCCCATCTTGATTGCTCATCTTGGCTGATCTTCCTTCTAGCGGCTAAGCTTCTTCAGAAGGGCCTGCTTTGATACCAATTGTTGAGAAAAATACTGAGAGGGGGGGTGAATCAGTATTTAGAGCTCATATCTATAAATTTAACTTTTTCTGTTGCAGAATTCCATACATGGCTTTCATGAACCTAACTCGCGTATACACGCGGATATGCTGAAAGAAACTAGCGTATACTGATATTAATTTCTAGTTTAGAAAGCTTCTCAGAAACAGTCTTTAAATCAGATTTACCAGTTATGCATCAGGTTAGATAATCAGTAAATATGTGCAGTAACAACAGTATAAAACATCACACAAGTGGAACACACATGAACACCAAAATTTAAGGTAGAAACCCAATTCAGGAGAAAAACACCGCTGCTGTCGTCTCTGTCTTCAATATTTATTATATGGAAAACTGTTTACAACATTGTACTGATGCAGACTCATATCAGTACGCAGGCTTCTACCTGCAGAACGCTGCAACCTTTACTCGTTTACCAGCTGCTACTGGAAGGGAGCTTCAACCCCCTAAACATAAAACCAGCTTCTACTGGCAAAAAGCTTCAACTTCCATACTGAAGGCTTCAACCCTTAGACCGCTGTAGACCACGTTTTATCAATTTTCATACTGGATCAAACAGCATCAACACAACCCTTTATCAACAATCATAAACTTTGCCCAATACTTCAATTAGAACAGTGAAAACACTGTAACCAGAACTTCAAAAATAACCCATACTTCAGAATAGATAAGCAGATACAAACTCAACCCTGAATAGTCATTAATTCAAATAGCATACGCTACTTTGCTTCACTGAAGCCACATGCATACGCGCTTTCCTGCACACCAACTTGCGTATGCCGCAATGCATACTGTTTTCATAACCTGGAATGAATACGCTACTTTGCTTTGTTAAAACTGCGTGTATACGCGCTTTTCTTTATACCAACCCGCATATACTTCTGTGTATACTATCCTTCAGAATGTGATCAGACTTAGATTCAGATCTGAAGCTTTCAGTCAGACATTTTCTCAATAGTGCAGAACCTTTAGACAGTTAGTCAACCTTAATCATGTTTTCTCAATCATTGATTAGATTTGTTCATGATCAATTTAGCAGCATACTCAGTATTCAAACAACCCAGAACTTCAAGAAGACTTCATTGACAGACATTAGTCAAATGGCAGGAATCACAGTAGTAACATTGGCAATAAGCTTCAGAAAACCCTAACTGCCATATGCGCTTTTCATGAAGCAAACCCGCGTATATACGCGCTTTTACTGAGACCAACTAGCGTATAGATCTGTAAAAGTAAATTTTGCTGAATAGACCATATCTATAAGACTTACTCAGATTTCTTCATTTTCTTCAGCAGACTTGCGCCAATTTTTCATCATTTCTAAAGTAGATCATGCTAGAGCTTCATCATCTTCAGATCTAGAGATCTTGAACCATCATTATATCCATGGGTGCATCATAGATTCAGATCTATCAATTAAAAACTAAGTTCATCTATGCAGATATTCCTTAGAGAAATTTATTCATTAACAACCCTTACTCATGCACCCATTGCACTATGATCTTCTTCTCCTTATATAGATATAGCTTTTACCAATACCATGAGTCAAAACCACTCAACTGCTGATGGTAATCCTGGATGGAATCAAATAGATAATACAACGCTCAATACAGTGGGCTAATACCATGGTAAAGCCTCTTGGTATTATAATTTTGGAGCACAAATAGGCATACACGACTTGGGACGTACTTCTCCGCGTGCATACGTGACTTGGCCTTTACAAACCCACGTATACATTGTGACATATTAAAAATAACCAATCTGCTGCACAAGACTTCTAAGAGACTGCTGTGATTCTTCATATAGATAGTTTGTTGTCCTTTGCCAGAGAGTTGCCATCAAGGACAATCAATTTAATATTATAGAACACAAGAAACATATTGCCAACAATCCGGCCACAAAACAATAGGGGAGTATTTGCTCAGGTAATAGTGGCAACTGTTCCTATTTTTGTCTTTAATCTAGAGTGCTTAGTGAGGCTTTGCACCAAGGTGCTAGATTTTGTGTTGCAAGATCTATTTAAGTAGCGTAATCGATAGATGTAATAAATGATGCTGAATTTTAAGAGAATTTTCTGGAAATGTTGATATATAAAAATACTCCAATGCAGAGATTCCTGAAAATACTCTTACTACAAATCACTGAATCAACTTCAAATCTTTAAGAGGTTGGACACTGTTTTGGAATTTTAGGGAAATATTTTCTATTCTGTGATTTGTCTTTCAAAGAATACCTCACAAGGAAACCCAAGGGATACTTCTCCATTTTTGTGGATAGCATCCCTAGTAAACCCATCGGTGTAGACTAGTGTGCCTCACTGCAGGGAATTGAACTTGACATTCTGGCACATAACTAGCCAACTGCCCTAAAATGTCAGTGACAACCACTTGAGCTAACCCCATTGGGCTATTATTCAGTAAATTATGTGCTTGCTTCTTGTGATTATAGAAGTGGAAGAATAGTTTTTGCAAGGATTTTAATTGATTCTAGCTTAGGTATGCTGTGTATTTCTTCAGCAGGGAGGATTTTTGTTCCAATTGTAATTCTTACCCATTGAGATGGATGTTGAAATTTGGTAACGGAGGACAGGTGGTTCCCTAAGGCTTTGATCTTTGGCCTAGGGAAAAGTGTTCAAAAGAATTTAATTTTTCTCCTAAAGTGACTTTATAAAGTTATAAAGTCAAATCTAATTTAAAAATGACTTTAAGTGATAAAGTTACTAAAGTCTAATTTTAAAGTGACTTTAATAAAGTCAATGTAAAATTAGAAAGGAAAAGTGACTTTGGAAATAAATGACTAAGTGGGTATTTATTAAAGTGGGGTGAATTAAAAAATAAAAAGTGAGATTTAAATGAGCATTTAATCTCAGCCCTAGATCTCAATCTATTTCAACCATTGGATTTAGGGATTCCCCAAAAGTCACTTAGGGTTAGGTTAAAGGAGGGAAAGGAGGAAAAGGTCATTCATTCTTTCATGAGTAGATTGAGAGAGGAGGAGAAGGAGAGCTGGAGACTTTTTTTGAAGAGAGCTTGAGAAGGTGAAGGAGAGTCAAATCCCGAAATTGCATAAAAGAAGAAGGAGTGGCACGGTTTTCGAGGCAAAGAAGCCATACACGCACGAAATCGAGACAGTAGTTTGTACAACTATTTTGTGGCATGTTTTTCGCGGAGAAAGGGCAGCACCCGCTTTTTGAGGAAAAGTACAACAAAGGGCTCACTTCCATGGTTGTCAAGTAACGTTTTTCGAGGTAGCCAGACAAGCGCGAGAAAGGTAGCTCATTAATAAATTTCTATTTTGAGTATTTTGCTGTTTTGCACGTTTTCCAAGCAGCATTTAAAGTAATGAAAACCGTATGTCTCGTAATTAATTTGCTGGAATTTTTCCCCGTATATTTCACCTCTCTCAGAAAAGTAAAAGCATTTTCCGTAAATAAGAAGGAGCTTTCAAACCGGTTTTCCCCAAGAGTTGTAGGGGGTTTTTCCAGGGTCATGTTGACCAAAAATATTAGTGTTATAATGTGCTGAATGGATGTTTGTATCTGCTGATTTTTATTTCTGCATTTTCCAACATTCTGTAATTTTTCCAGAATTTGTGTTTTCAGCAAAAAAAAATAATATTTTTTTGTTGTTGAATGTAAGGTTATGGGAAAGGGCATTTAACTAAAAGGAGAAATAAGGTGAAACTGAAAACTGGGGTGGGAAATTCAAGAAATTTCTACATGGTATCAGAGGTTGAGTGCTGAAAGTGCATTCTGGGACAGCAAGAATAAAAATACAGTCTGCTGATTTTTCACTCAGAAAATTCCAGCAAGCTGATTTTTCACACACAAAAGTTTTTATCTTTACTACAACAGTGCTATTTTTTAATTTTTAGGACAACAAGATGTCATTGGGACTTAGGGTGGAGGATAGGTTGGATGGGCACACCAATTACAAAGTTTGGAAGGAGAGAATGCAGAGTATCTTTGGGGAGGCAGAAGTTTGGGACATCATGGTGCATACCACACAGAACCCTGTTATTGTGCCTACTGATGCTGTTCAGTTGGCAGCATATAATAGAAAGAACAAAAAGGGTAAGAGACTGATTCTAGATGGAATCAAAGGCCATTGCATTCCTCATGTGAGAGGAAAGAGAATTTCTTATGAGATGTGGATAACATTGTCCAATCTCTACCAAAGTACCAATGAGAATCGGAAAATGGTCCTGAAGGAAAAGTTGAAGACCATTAATATGGGTAAGACTGATAGTGCAGCTGGATATCTCACAAAGATTACTAATGTGAGAGATGAGTTGGTAGCAGTTGGAGAGGTCATTCCACCCATTGAGTTGGTGCGGATTGTAGTGAATGGCCTCCCCAGTTCATGGACGAAATTTGCTGATGGGGTTTGTGCACGTGAGACCTTCCCACATGGGAGAGGTTTTGGGATGATTGCATTCAGAAAGAGATCAGGAAGGGTCAGCTTGGGGCAGCCAAGCTAGTTGAGCAGGATGAGAATGTAGCACTGCTGGTAGGAGGCAAGAAAGGCAAAGGAAAGAAGAAAGCTTCCACAAGCAGTGGTGGGGGCAAAGGCAAAGGTAAAGGTAAATAGGGTATAACACAGAAGGAATATTCCAAGGTGAAGTGTTGGAATTGTCAAAAGATGGGACACTATGTGCTATGTGTCCTAGAGAAGAAGAAGAAGGGGAAGAACTAGAACATGGCAGCATCAGCAGAGGTTGAGGACTTTATAGATCGCTTTGACCGGGAGTTTGGGTTTATTGCGTGTGAGTCCACTAGTGCAGGATCACCGGCCACACAGGTTCATAGGGAGAATGCATTTCCCTCGACTAGCGGAGCATCTTCGGGTATTTGGTATGTGGACAGTGGGGCTTCACGTCATATGACAGGAGTCCGTGAGTACTTCTCAGAGCTTTCAAAGAGTGGCACCGATATAGAGGTAGTACTCGGTGATGACAGAGTTGTTAGAGCAGTCGGTGTGGGGACACTGACATTTCAGAGGGAGTTCAAACCTCCCTTGAAGGTGTCAGATGTTCTTTATGTGCCAGGGATGAGGAAGAACCTCATATCCGTCTCAGCTTTGGAGGACAGAGGATATGAGATACTATTCAGGGGAGGACAGGTGTTGATGTATCCCAGGGGCACTCCAGCTGATTCAGCTAGAGTGATAGGTGTACGCCATGCAAAGGTGTACAAGTTTGCATTTCAACCCCTTTTGGCATTGAGCAGTAGTACCGACAGCAGAGCTAGCAGTTCTGAGTTGTGTGAGATTTGGCACCGCAGGATGGGGCACATGTATCATGGAGCCTTGAGGACTTTGCGGGAGATCACTACAGGTGTGCCAGATTTCAGTACTGATCACTTTGATACTTGCAGAGGATGTGCGATGGGAAAGTTTGCCAAATCCCCTTTTCCTAGCAGTGACAGCAGAGCGACTGGGATACTTGATTTGATTCATTCCGATGTGAGCGGTCGGATGTCTCATGTTTCCTTGAGTGGATATGAGTACTATGTTTTATTCATTGATGATCACTCCAGGAGGACCTGGATTTATTTCTTAAAGACCAAGAGTGAGGTCTTCAAGCGGTTTCAGGAGTTCAGAGCTCCTGTGGAGACACAAACAGGTCGGAAGATCAAGTCCCTGAGGTCGGACAATGGAGGAGAGTACACCCTCGGAGAGTTTGTTGACTATTGTGCAGAGGCAGGCATTAGGAGGGAGTTCACTGTTCCTTACAGCGCCCAACAGAACGGGGTTGCAGAGAGGAAGAACAGATTCATCGGAGGGGCTGCCAAAGCCATGTTACATGATCAGGGGTTGCCATTGTTTTTGTGGGTAGAGGCCTGCAACACTGCTGTTTATTTGCAGAACAGGAGTCCGCATCGTGCCTTGGGGCACATGACTCCGGAGGAGGCTTTTTCTGGGAAGAAGCCTGATATTGGTCATCTTCGTATCTTTGGGTGTATTACATACTCCTACATACCCAAGGAGAAGAGGACCAAACTAGAGCCCACCGCAGAGAAGGGTATCTTTGTGGGCTACAGTGAGACCTCAAAGGCCTTTCGGATTTACATTCCCGCACAGAGGAAAGTTGTTGTCAGGTGGGATGTGAAGTTCGAGGAGGATAGGGCCTTTAGGAGGTCACGGGAGTTAGAGTATCTGGATCAGCCAGACCCTCAGCAGCAGCTGAGTCAGTCACAGGGATCCAGTGGGCAGGGATCAGGAGGATTCGGAGGTACATCTATGACGATGTCAGGTCCGTCAGTGAGCAGTGGCTCACAGAGTCAGAGGGGTGGTGCTTCGGGCAGCATGCAGAGCAGTCCACAGAGTAGTTCACTAGGGAGTCCACTGATGGACAGTTCACACGGTACCTCAGCTTCTACAGGTTCAGGTGCAGGCAGGAGGACAGCAGACAGACAGTCAGGAGTTCAGGCTCCTGATGATGATGAGGAGGAGGAGTTTCATTCTCCAATGGGAGAAGCATGCTCAGGGAAGAGGAAGCCCAAGTGGCTTCAGGACACCTTGAGAGATGCCACATCTATCGCTGAGCCTAAGAGGCCGGTCAGAGAGAGCAGACCACCCGAGAGGTTTTGTAGCTATATGGCAATGGCTACCAACATCCTTGACTCTGAGCCTTCTAGCTATGAGGAGGCAGCTAGCCAGCAGGTCTGGAGAGAGGCCATGCAGGAGGAGTATTCTTCTATCATGAAGAATGATGTTTGGGAGGTGGTGCCGAGGCCTGAGGGCAAATCCGTGGTTACTTCAAGATGGCTTTACAAGGTAAAGCATGCTGCAGATGGCAGCATTGAGAAATTCAAAGCGAGGTTTGTGGCTAGAGGGTTCTCCCAGGTAGAGGGAGTTGATTATGAGGAGACCTTCGCTCCCGTGGCTCGATATACTTCGATCCGCTCCATTATATCGATAGCAGCAGAGATGGGTTGGAAGATCCACCAGATGGATGTGAAGACCGTATTTCTCAATGGCTTCATACAGGAGGAGGTGTACATTGAGCAGCCACAGGGCTTTGAGGTGCATGGGAAGGAGTCCCATGTGTGCAGACTGAAGAAGGCCCTTTATGGCCTGAAGCAAGCTCCCAAAGCTTGGTACTCCATGATAGATACATACTTGCAGGAGATGGGTTTCACAAAGAGTGAGGCAGATCCGAACCTTTACTATATTGTGATAGGTGAGGAGCCTCTCATTCTGGTGTTGTATGTGGATGACTTAGTCATTACAGGTGCAGAGAGACTCATAGAGCACTGCAAGAGAGATCTTGCGGCGGAGTTTGAGATGAAGGACATCAGCTTGATGCATTACTTTTTGGGTTTGGAGGTGTGGCAGGAGGAGGGGCATTTCTTCCTGGGACAGGGGAAGTATATTGTGGACATCCTTGGCAGATTCCACATGGAGGATTGTAGACCCATGTCGACACCGATGATCACCAACCGGAAGAAGCTTCATGCTTCGGATTCCGAGTTGGTGGATCCCACATTGTACAGACAGCTGATTGGTTCCTTGATGTATTTGGTCAACACTAGACCAGATATTTGTTTTGCAGTCAACACGATGAGTCAGTTTATGTGTGAGCCTAGGAAGGTTCACTGGGTGGCTACAAAACACATTTTGCGGTACTTGCAGGGGACAGTGGATTATGGTCTGGACTACAGGCAGGGGGATGGAGTGAGATTGGCAGGTTACACTTATTCTGATTGCGCAGGTTGTGCTTCTGATAGGAAGAGCACTTCAGGGTGTTGTTTTGGGTTGGGTTCGGCAGTGGTGTCATGGTTCAGCCGGAAGCAGCAGTCAGTAGCATTGAGTTCAGCGGAAGCAGAGTATATGGCAGCCAGTCTAGCTAGTTGTGAGGCCATCTGGCTTCGCAAGATGTTGTTTGGCTTATTTGTTCAGCCGTTGAGACCTTCAGTGATTTACTGTGATAATCAGAGTTGCATTAAACTCACGGAGAATCCAGTATTTCATGACAGGTCAAAGCATATCGGGATCAAATATCATTTCATTAGAGACTATGTTCAGAAGGGAGTTGTGAAGTTTGAGTATATTCCCACCGATAAGCAGGTTGCAAATATTCTTACCAAAGCCTTACCACGGGGCGAGCATGTCTACTTCAAAGACAAGATGGGTGTGGTGAGGAACACCTTCCTCGGTAAGAGGGAGTGTTGAAATTTGGTACCGGAGGACAGGTGGTTCCCTAAGGCTTTGATCTTTGGCCTAGGGAAAAGTGTCCAAAAGAATCTAATTTTTCTCCTAAAGCGACTTTATAAAGTTATAAAGTCAAATCAAATTAAAAGTGACTTTAAGTGATAAAGTTACTAAAGTCTAATTTTAAAGTGACTTTAATAAAGTCAATGTAAAATTAGAAAGGAAAAGTGACTTTGGAAATAAATGACTAAGTGGGTCTTTATTAAAGTGGGATGAATTAAAAAATAGAAAGTGAGATTTAAATGAGCATTTAATCTCAGCCCTAGATCGCAATCTATTTCAACCATTGGATTTAGGGATTCTCCAAAAGTCACTTAGGGTTAGGTTAATGGAGGAAAATGAGGGAAAAGGTCATTCATTCTTTCATGAGCAGATTGAGAGAGGAGGAGAAGGAGAGCTGGAGACTTTTTCTGAAGAGAGCTTGAGAAGGTGAAGGAGAGGCAAACTCAGCAAATCCATACAGCAGCAAGGAGGGCACGGTTTTCGAGGCAGTAAGAGGTTGCACGAATATCGAGGCAGCAAGGCCGTACAACAGCACGAAAATCGAGACAACAGTCTGTACAGTAGTTTTGTGGCACATTTTTCAAGGAGAAAGGCAGCACGGTTTTTGAGGAAAAATACAGCAACTAAGGGCTCGATTTCCAAGGTTGCTGGGCACGTTTTTCGAGGCAGCCAGCACAGTTTTCGAGAAAGGCAATTTGCTGTAATAAATTTCTGTTTTGAGTATTTCACTGTTCTGACACGTTTTCCAAGGCAGAGGCAAGCACGGAAAACCAGATAAGTCTGTAATTAATTTGCTGGAATTTTTCCTGTATATTTCACCTCTCTGTAAAAGCATTTTCCAGAAATAAGAAGGAACTTTCAAACTGGTTTTCCCCTAGAGTTGTAGGGGGTTTTTTCAGGGTCATGTTGACCAAAAATATCTGTGTTAAAATGTGTGAATGACTGTTTTAAGCTTGCTGATTTTTATTTCTGCATTTTTCAGAATTTTGTAAATTTTCCAGAATTTGTGTTTTTAGCAAAAAAATATTTTTCTGTTGTTGAATGTAAGGATATGGGAAAGGGCATTTAACTAAAAGGAGAAATAAGGTGAAACTGAAAACCGGGGTGGGAAAGTCAAGAAATTTCT
>JAXQQM020072918.1:0-97158 GCA_034641835.2 Pinus albicaulis
GTTGTTTGGTTTTTTTTTTTATATTAGAACTGCCTGATAATTTATAGTGATGAATCTGATATAGGCTAACCACTTGGAAATTGTTTTTAAAAGTATAATTGGTTAATAATTTAAAAATTTAAATAACCTTATGGCAACTTGTTTTATGACTGCCAACTATTTGTCAAAAGTCCTCAATGGTTGTACCTTAAAACATTGTGAGCTATGTTTGAAATTTTTAAATATTTATATTCATTGATGTAGATTCAACAATGAATATGGCTGATAGCCTATTAATATCTTAAGTTCAATCATTGATACAACTTACAAAAAAAGAAGTCATCTAACTTTGGATCCATGTTAGCTAATTATTGTGAAAACACCTTAAAGAGATAATGGTTGTAAGTGTTTGACAAAATGCCTCAATGGCTGTACATTTCATACTTGTAAATTAGTTTTCATAATGTTCAATGGCTGCATCTAATTACGTTTATAAACCGTCCATAAAAGGCTTAAGCTAATTTAAGATTTGCAATCAAGGTATTTCTAGTACAATAACTCATTGAGTTAAAGGGTCTTGCTGAAAATTCAAAATTGCAGTAAGTAATTTGTTGAAATATCAGTTCACATATGAATTCCTAATTATGGGATGTCAACTCTGTATAATTTAAATTATCCTTTTAAGAAAATAATTCATAAGCATGTTAGTAGTCACTCTTGAACACATTTAATTACAATAGAATTAACAATTAGCTTATTGTAAATTGTGGTTCATAAATATTGACATTTATTCATCCCACTAAATCATTTATATTTTAAGGGTGATTTTAGTCTTGAGAAGCAAGTATTATGGTTGTAATTTTTTTTTGATCTTGATAAACCTTGAACTTTGTAGCTTTGAAGATAAGTTGGAAGAATTTAGGGTGTAGTGTAAAGGACACCAATAACTTCTATATATAAAAATAAATAAATAAATAATAAATAAATAAATAAAAAAAAAAATATCGCATTTTGATTTAACTGAAACTTACATGTATATGAAGTCTTGCACCAAATATTGAGGAAATTTGGCGCGATTGTTGAAGTATTTTCTTGTATAATGTTGAGTGGATTGAAAGAATGTCATAATGGATGAATCCAGTAGGCTGTTATGAATTGGATAAAAATGTTTTAATGAATTAATTTCTATTCTCCTCCTCTTTCTACAGCTCTAGATAATTTTTCATACCATGTGTTTGACAGAAGTCATAAAAGAGATTTTAGGATTCTTGGGTAGTTGTTGCTTTCAAGAATCGCATTTCTGGGCCTCCCTGTTGCGATTCAGCTCCACTTCAGGGGGTATCCGTACCAATAGGCCATTTCACCCCAAGTTTGATTCCAAAACTCAAGGTTTCGGACATCGATTCTCAAATCTGCTCTGTTTTGCAGATTTGCTGTTGCATGTAGAAACGCCTGTTTTGTTTTGCTGTTTGGTTTTTTTTTTCTATATTGGAACTGCCTGATAATTTGTAGTGATGAATCTGATATAGGCTAACCACTTGAAAATTTCTTTTAAAAGTATAATTGGTTAATAATTTAAAAATTCAAATAACCTTATGGCAACTTGTTTTATGACTGCCAACTATTTGTCAAAAGTCTTCAATGGCTGTACCTTAAAACATTGTGAGCTATGTTTGAAATTTTTAAATAATTATATTCATTGATGTAGATTCAACAATGAATATGGCTGATAGCCTATTAATATCTTAAGTTCAATCATTGATACAACTTACAAAAAGAAGTCATCTAACTTTGGATTCATGTTAGCTAATTATTGTGAAAACACCTTAAAGAGATAATGGTTGTAAGTGTTTGACAAAATGCCTCAATGGATGTACATTTCATACTTGTAAATTAGTTTTCATAATGTTCAATGGCTGCATCTAATTACGTTTATAAACCGTCCATAAAACAAAAGGCTTAAGCTAATTTAAGATTTGCAATCAAGGTATTTCTAGTATAATAACTCATTGAGTTAAAGGGGTCTTGCTGAAAATTCAAAATTGCAGTAAGTAATTTGTTGAAATATCAGCTCACATATGAATTCCTAATTATGGGATGCCAACTCTATATAATTTAAATTATCCTTTTAAGAAAATAATTCATAAGCATGATATTAGTCACTCTTGAACACATTTAATTACAATAGAATTAGCAATTAGCTTATTGTAAATTGTGGTTCATAAAGATTGACATTTATTCATCCCACTAAATCATTTATATTTTAAGGGTGATTTTAGTCTTGAGAAGCAAGTATTATGGTTGTATTTTTTTTTGGATCTTGATAAACCTTGAACTTTGCAGCTTTGAAGATAAGTTGGAAGAATTTAGGGTGTAGTGTAAAGGACACCAATAACTTCTATATATATAAAAATAAATAAATAAATAATAAATAAATAAATAAAATAATAAAAAAAAATATCGCATTTTGATTTAATATAATATTTCTCTATAATAAATATGGTAGGTAAGGTGGGACCTTACATATGGTATCAGAGCCCAAGTTACAACACTAGGCCTAATGGGCCAACATGCTTATTTGTAGTTTGATGATGTATGAATGTTGATTTTGCATGCGAGTTGAGTTCTTGTATATCTTGACTTGGAAGCATATTGGTTGCATAGAGGATATTATTATCATTATGTCATTTAGAAACTCATGAAATATATATATATATATATATATATATATATATATATATATATAAATGATATTCCTTTATATTTTTGTTAAGACATATTATCAACAATATGTTAAAATGCTTAAATACATGCTGGGAAAGGATGTGCTTGAGAAAGTTTGGGTTAAACCCAAGTATGTGAATGAATTGATTTTCAATCAATGAGTGAGATAAGTGGAGTGCATGCATGGTTTCATATATTTTTAATGCATCATTTTCAATGTGATATGGGCTTAGTAGCCATCTTTACTAGCTGAAATCATATCTACCAAGAAGAATATTGGCTTAATTTGGACTATAGTATGATGACCTTGGTGTGTATGTTTTGGAAATGAGTAACAAGTGTAAGGTTGAGATTCCATTAACTTGATGATTGAGTTCATCATGATAATCTTGAATCTTTTCATACCTACACTAAAAGAAACTTAACTAAAATCTACCTTGAAGGATGTCACTTTTAACTGTGAATGTAGATTCAAGAGTAATGAATGTGTATTAATTAGATGTGTTAAAATATGATTTGGGGAATACATTCTTAATGAGTAAGAATGAAATTTCTCTGATTTCTTTGACATGATTTTGTGTATTTTGGGTTGACATTAGGCATCAAATAACTTTAAATTACTCAATTACTAGGTTGAGGTATAACCTTCCTAATAAACAAGAGGCTTAAATGATTGGTGCATGAAGGGTTGTGGAAGCCATTTTAAGGAACACTTGAATGTTATGTTTTCCTTAAGCTAATGTATGGGTGTGGAATCCATACTAGCATATATCTTTGAGAAAATGTATGGGTGTGGAATCCATAGTAACATATATCTATGATCTAATGTATGGGTGTGGAAACCATACTAGCATATATCTATGAGAAAATGTATGGGTGTGGAATCCATACTAGTATATATCTATGAGAAAATATATGGGTGTGGAATCCATACTAGTATATATCTATGAGATAAGTAATGAGGTAAGGTATGGGTGTGGAATCCAAAGTAAAATATATCTATGAGCTAAGTAATTCTTCTAGTTAGAATATTTTGATGGAATCTGATATTCATGATTAAGGAATGATTATGTGTAATTATGGATAGAGATTTGTAACACAAATTTGCTTGAGATTTAAATCCATTATTTTTATTATTACAGATGAAGGTACTAAGATTGGTATACTAAACACCATTAGGTGGTTTAGAATGTTTGGAATAATTGACTTGATATATGGAAGTGTGAACTAGATATCTATCCTCTAGTATTGTAATCCTTTTGTATATATTGAATTTAGGTAGAACTAAAATGTCTTTCAAATTATTGAAATGTAAAAAAAAGATTATTGTGATAAGTTGATGAAATAACTTTTCTATTGGCTTAAGACAAATTAGGTCTAGGAAAGCCATAATAGTCTCTTTAATGATCTTATAAGTTGAATATTGGTTGCATTCTATTTAACCAAATTAATTAGAGAAATTATGAGGATTGAACTCATGTATTTCTCTAAACTATTGTTAGTTAGGCGATCGCATCAAAATTCAAATTATTTATAAATTTTGAAGAGAATAACATGTTTAGAAGGTAAATATTTTATGTGGTGAGAACTTGTTTTATTTGAAAAAAAAAAAAAAAAAAAAAGGCATGTGATTAATGAAAAGCTTAGTTGAGTTCTTGTTTTAAAAGAATATGTGCTTGTGATATTTTTTGAGGGGAAAATTGAAGGAGAGTGAGATCACATTTTGATTGATTCGGATTATTGGATGATGATTGTATTGTATGTGGACTGGGGGAGATTGTTTGATTTAGAAATTTTGTGTTGAAATGTATAGTTGTATGAGTATTTATTAGTCCTACAGAATGTTGTAATAATTTGAGAGGGTGGTAATTCTCCTTAAAGCAAAAGGGTTTAACTTTAGGCTAGAAATTCCCTTGTGATAGTCTAAATCTTATTTAAATTTGACAAGATTCATCACATTTTGAGAAATTTATGGTTTTCATGGTTTGTTGTTGCATACGTATTAATAGTAAGGGATAAAACATGAAAGCAAACGAATTGATTAATTACTGAATAGAAATCATGAGCGATTTCATAGTTGGAAAACAAATTGACTTAGAGTTATCAAGGTGGATTCAGTAATATAGATACCATATTTGCATAATTGTGAGATTTGTTCTTGATTAAAAGTCATTTTCAAAAAGATATCATTAATCTGCTTTTAGATGAAGATTTTCTATTAGATTCATTTCATAATTGATTCTCAAGTTAGAGAAGTGAATAATAATGAAGATTATGCAAACTAAATGTATGATCTATAATACATAAGTGGGTCAATGAGGAATGTATTTAACCTTAGGTTTTTTTGTTAATATATATATATATATATATATATATATATATATATATTTGGTGCCTTGAACCTCATATTGTATTTTTGCCTAAAGAGTAAACGTTTGGTAAATATAAATCCTAGATATTCGATTACAAGGATGTCTTATGGAATTAAAAGAGGAAAATTGGATTGAAAAGACATAAAGCAAGTAGGATGTAAGAGTGTGTTTTATATATAACATCATGATTTGTTGCATAATTTCACTCACAATTGTACGTGGATTATTTTATGCCAATTTGATTGTGATATGGTATGGACCATCATTGTTGTGTGTACAACCAATGTGTGTTCTATTTATAGCTTGGGAAGCTCAACATCCTACAGAACCAAGAAGATGACACATGTGGGATTCTATAGACTATGAGAAAGAAGAACATGTAGAATATCAAATTATTATAGATAAGTTAAGTAGATATCATATCAATTACATACAATGGTATTTTTAAATTGTATGGCTGGTTTTGATATAGAAATAATTGGTATTCTATATAACCACATTTCTAATATGGCGTGGATATATTTTCTACTTGATTAAGAATGGTATGTTTAGTTTTCATGGAGTTGCTTCCAAACTATGGATTGGCATAAAAAAAATATATATATATATATATATCTATATATATATATATATATATATATATATATATATATCAAATACATAAGGTTAACAACTTATTGATAAGAGAATCTAAAAGAACTAAGTATCTTATGACCGTAGGAAAAACTTCGGGCCAAGTTTAGCCCAAGAGGGGGAGTATGTAGTGTCCTATTTTTTTTCCTAGTATATTTTGTCACTCCTATTTAGGGTTATTTCTGATGAGTTATATATATATGGAATACTGATCACTAGATTGAGGAATAACATTTTATAAATATATGATTGTATTTCCTCTTTATCTTTATGTATGTCATAGTGATCACCATATTGGGTAACAATGTTTTATATCCATGGTTTATGTATGGAAGATTGACCCTTGGTTTGGGAAAAATGTTTTATGTAGTTGTATTTTCCCTTATGTGTGGTATATTTGATTATGTGTTTTATATGATGGTATGCATATGTCTCTCTTTTTGCATCTGAATTGTGTATCAGGTGTATGACATGGATGGAGAACCTGGATTGAGACACATAAACCCATGGATGCTCATGGTTATGTGGAAAAAAAGAAAGAAAAGAAAAGAAAAAAATGGTTAAATTATGTTTTATGGATGATACATGACTTGCATGATTATATATATGTCTAACATTGTAATGAGCAGGATGTGGTAGGGGACCATATCATCTTCAAGGATAAATGACTATGGAAGTCATGCACCATTCATGGTAAAATGTGGTTAAGTTAATTTCATTTTTAAATTCATATGATTCATTTGATCTATGAGGTTGTGATGTATGTAGGTCTTCAAACAAGGCCTTACCAACGAACCATCAAATGGGTAAAAGCTCACAATCATTATCATAAGGAGAAACGTGGAGTTTCAAAGCACAGTAGATGAGAAAGCATGGAAATTAGGGCGTGGAGTCCTAAATCCAAGAAATATAAAGACGTGGAGTCTTGTATATTTAGGGCGTGGAGTCCTAAATCCAAGAAATATAAAGACGTGGAGTCTTTTATATTTAGGGCGTGGAGTCCTAAATATTTAAAAAGATCAAGTTATGGAATCTTAGATCTTTGGAGTAGATCAGGGCGTGGAGTCCTCAATCTACTAAGGCACGGAGATGCATGAAATAGGGGTGCGGAATCCCTATTCTCCGAAAGAAAAATACCACTCATGGATAAATCTCAATCTGGCAATTTTGGAATGACTTTCTAAAAATAGAAAGTCATGTCTAGCATCTCAAGCATGGCTTTCCAAAAATAGTAAATCTCCTTGCATAAATTATTAATCAAGCTCAGTTGAAGGAAATTAACTTAACTTATCTTTAATCAATCCTAATAGTTCAATATTGACTTAATCCTCAATATTATTAGTATTATCATTATCTTTTATGAGACTATGATATTTTATTTAAAAGGAATTACAAATTAATTTTATCCATTCAATCAATTCACATCTATCTCTTTCATGACTATCATGGCTCTAAGTAACTCTCTCTATTTTAAATATTACATTGCACTCTCTTTTATGCACTCATCTAGGAATGGCATATTCCTCTTACACTCATTAATGATATGTCAGAAAATATTCCTCTTACACTCATTAATGATATGTCATAAAATATTCCTCTTACACTCATTAAAGATATGTCATAAAATATTCCTCTTACACTCTCTTCAATGCATATGTTACACTCTCCTTAAATAAGGCATGCATACCTCTCCTTAATGGCATAAGTTACACTCCTCTAAATGGAATACAATGCATGCATATTACTCCTCCTTTATGACAATAATTGGTTTTCTCCTCCTATATATGAGTCTCATGTATTCTCACTTGGGGGGGAAGAGGATGCCAAGAGTGGAAGAGACTTGAGGAAGGTTGTGAGAGATATGGAGAGTATCCAATTTCTTCCAAAGCAAATCTTGATTCCTTACTAATCTACGAAGTGTCTATTGAGGTTGAACATGAGTGGTATTTAGAGGAAGTGAAAACTACCTTCCTGAGTTGCCTTGCATCTCTCTCTCTCTACTGTTGTATTGTGATACCGGTTGTGAGCTTTTGCAGCTCGGGGGTTCCAAGGGGAGAAGTTCTTCTTGGATATGTTTGGGAGGAAAATCGGGTGGTTCATGATGATTTGGTAAGGGTATTGGCATTGGAGCATACTCTTCTTGGAGCTGGAGCATACATCCAGCCTCTTCGAGTGTACAAATTCACTATCAGGTATGTGGGTCAAATTATATTATGCATTTTTTTTAGTTTATAAGCTTTTGCTTGTTTGGGTTGTTTTCTGAAACTTACATGTATATGAAGTGTTGCACCAAATGTGAGGAAATTTAGTAACGATTGTTGAAGTATTTTCTTGTATAATGTTGAGTCGATTGAAAGAAAGTCATAATGGATGAATCCGGTAGGCTGTTATGAATTGGATAAAAATGTTTTAATGACTTAATTTCTATTCTCCTTCTCTTTCTACAGCTCTAGATAAGTTTTCATACCATGTGTTTGATAGAAGTCATAAAAGAGATTTTAGGATTCTTGGGTAGTTGTTGTTTTCAAGAATCGCATTTCTGGGCCTCCCTGTTGTGATTCAGCTCCACTTCAGGGGGTATCCGTACCAATAGACCATTTCACCCCAAGTTTGATTCCAAAAATCAAGGTTTCGGACATCGATTCTCAAATCTGCTATGTTTTGCAGATTTGTTGTTGCGTGTAGAAACGTATGTTGTCTTGTTTTGCTGTTTGGTTCTTTTTATATTGGAACTGCCTGATAATTTATAGTTATGAATCTGATGTAGGCTAACCACTTGGAAATTGTTTTTAAAAGTATAATTGGTTAATAATTTAAAATTTTAAATAACCTCATGGCAACTTGTTTTATGACTACCAACTATTTGTCAAAATTCCTCAATGGTTGTACCTTACAACATTGTGAGCTATGTTTGAAATTTTTAAATATTTATATTCGTTGATATAGATTCAACAATGAATATGGCTGATAGCCTATTAATATCTTAAGTTCAATCATTGATACAACTTACAAAAAAAGAAGTCATGTAACTTTGGATTCATGTTAGCTAATTATTGTGAAAACACCTTAAAGAGATAATGGTTGTAAGTGTTTGACAAAATGCCTCAATGGCTGTACATTTCATACTTGTAAATTAGTTTTCATAATGTTCAATGGCTGCATCTAATTACGTTTATAAACCGTCCATAAAACAAAAAGCTTAAGCTAATTTAAGATTTGCAATCAAGGTATTTCTAGTATAATAACTCATTGAGTTAAAGGGTCTTGCTGAAAATTCAAAATTGCAGTAAGTAATTTGTTGCAATATCAGCTCACATATGAATTCCTAATTATGGGATGCCAACTCTATATAATTTAAATTATCCTTTTAAGAAAATAATTCATAAGCATGATATTAGTCACTCTTGAACACATTTAATTACAATAGAATTAACAATTAGCTTATTGTAAATTGTGGTTCATAAAGATTGACATTTATTCATCCCACTAAATCATTTATATTTTAAGGGTGATTTTAGTCTTGAGAAGCAAGTATTATGGTTGTATTTTTTGGATCTTGATAAACCTTGAACTTTGTAGCTTTGAAGATAAGTTGGAAGTAGTTAGGGTGTAGTGTAAAGGACACCAATAACTTCTATATATAAAAATAAATAAATAAATAATAAATAAATAAATAAAAAAATATCGCATTTTGATTTAATATTTCTCTATAATAATTATGGTAGGTAAGGTGGGACCTTACAATCTTGCCCCTTGAAATACCATGTGTCCTAATTTAATTCCCTGTTTCAACTGTCCCTTTATCCCACACATCCCTGAAATTCATTCATTCATTTTATTAAGCTCTTTTCCCATCATTTTACCTAGCCTAATATCAGTTCATTTATTGTTTTCCATTGAATATTCTTTCATGGAGAGAGTCCTCTCCTATCCTTGTAGGGCTAGCTACAAGGCTGAGCATGGTTTGATGTTACCCTAGATTCTGCCTTTTTCAGCGTGAGGTAGATTTAGGAAATAACATAGTGGCGACCATATTGGGGAACAAAAATGGTTTGCTTGTTAGTGTTATTTGTTTTATAAGCTACAGACAGAGTCTGAAGCTATGCCAGGTAGCCTTCGAAATTCTCTTTCTTTGCATTAGCGAAAGTAGATAAACACTGCTTCTGTCATTCTCCAGTCTAGTTTGTAAACGTAACATCTGACTTGTAAATTGCCCCAGTATATTAGATCATTCTAGGCTTTTGGATGATGAGTTTAGAATTTGATAAGATGAATAAGTTGGTTTTTTCCATTTGATTTTTGAGAATAATTCAACACACTGGCTTCCAGACGACATACCAGAGCAAATCCGGATCCCGATCCACCTCCTGTGTATGAAAATACCAATCTTATTTCAAGAATCCTTTGTCGAGAAAGTCCTGTGATTCCTCTGTTTAAATCTCATTCATGTCCCGTTGTTTTTTAGTATCCTGAAGATCTTGAATTTGATGAACAATTTGAGTTGTCATTGTTTGAGACTAAGTCTGAAAGTGCTATTGGTTCTACTGTCATAAATCCAGAGTTTATCAAGTATGTTGAAATTGAACAGGCTAATAGATCCATTGACAGTTACATTTTGAATATTCAGAATTCCATTGTGGCAACAAACATCCCTGAATTCATAGAGTCTGCATCTGCAACTCTTGGGTCATCAACAGTTACATCTGGTTCACAAATTCCTACTGAGCCTCCTTTCATTCCTACTATTCCCATGCAACCATCTATCTCTGATCGACAATCTACAGTAGTATCACCTCCATCTACTCCATATACACCTCATACATCAACTGCTCTGACTCCTCCTATATCTCCAAGACCGGTTGTAAATCCACCCAGAGCAATGGCTGCCCGATTTGCACCTCTCGTGTTGCCTCAAAACTTAGATGAAATGCCTGCAGATTATCAAAGAAAAATTCCATTGTTTGATGGCATTCCTCAAAGTATCACTGCTCAACAACATGTGGATAGAATGAAAGATTTCTTTGACCTTCATGAGATTGATGCCGAAAATGTGACAATGAGATTGTTTGTTCAAACTTTTGGAGGAGAAGTAAGAAAGTGGTTCAGAGCTTTGCCGGCTAGAAGTATTGCTACACTGCCTAATCTTCATAGAAAATTCTTGGATCGATGGGAAGTGCAGAAAGATCCTCTTTAAATCCTTTTCGAATATGATAATATCAAGTGAAATGTTGGTGAGTCTGTCCAAGATTATTGTATTAGATTTAATACTATTTACAATGCAATTCCTGATGATATAAAGCCACCTAGGGGGTCAACTTTGATTAAGTTTCTGGATGGTTTTGACCCTGACATGGCCTATCAATTAAGAGAAAGAAGTCCGGCCACTTTATAGGATATGCAGAAAAATGCAGTCAGTGTTGAAGCTAATTTGAATGCTAGGAGAGCCAAAATGAGAGCTAAAAAGAAAGTAGCAATAAAGGAAGAAGTTTCCACATCAGATCAAATGCTTCAGAAGATGGAAAAGATGTTTGAAAGATTAACAATTGATAAGCCTGAACCACAGATCAGAAATCCTAACTTCCATGGCCAATAGCAACCACAATTCAGAATCAAGCAAAGAGAGCACTGAGCACAAGAACCGACAGTACAACAGCAAGTGAAAACACCCTTACAACAGAATTTTGTTGGTCCGGAATCAGATGATGAAGAGAATGTAATAGGAGAAGAGAATCATTTATTTACACCTGATGATATGCCAATTTTTATCACTAAAGATGAGGAGTATTCAGAAAGCTCAGCTGTACAAAAAGACGAGGATTTCATCTTGGCAAATGAGACAGATCTTGAAGAAGAGTCTGATGAGTATCAGAGGGGATATATGAATGCTTTGACTGCTACCCAGCAGCGCCAATATTCACTTAGAAACAGAGATGTCCCTATTAATCCAATTCAAAAGAGGAATGAAGTTTCAGCACCAAAGAATGATTCACCTGTTGCGCAGAAGAAGGGAAAAGAGATAGTTGATCCCACTACTAGAAAATCACCATCAGCAAATGAAAGATCCAATCAGCCAATTGTATCAAAGGAGAAAACTGAAAAGAAGGATGTTCCAGCTAAAGAGGTAGAGAAAATTTCAGTTTTTAATTTAGAAAATGAAATTGCTAAGTTAAAAGTATCCATTCCTTTGACTGAATTGATGAAGAATAGCAGCTATAAGGGTCAGGTGTCTAAGATTTTGAATTTAGATCCATTGTTTGATATGGTAAATGTCGAAGATGATCAACCTAATTTGATTTTTGGTCCAACATTGGATGGTGAGTCTCCAGATAGTGATGTGCATCCTTTTTATATTAGCCTTAGATTGCATGATTTTGTGTTACACAATGCTATGCTTGATTCCAGAGCCTCTCATAATCTCATGCCGAGGGAAATCATGGAAAAATTGGGATTGGATATCACTAGAAAGTATCATGATATTTATTCTTTTGATTCCAGTAGATTAAGATGCGTTGGGCTTATCAAAGATTTGGTGGTCAGCTTGGATCAGATTCCTACTAAAAATGTTTTGATGGACGTGGTTGTGGCGGATATTCCTCCTAGATTTGGCATGCTTCTTTCCAGATCTTGGGGAGAGAAACTTAAAGGGAAATTGCAGCTTGATTTCTCCTATGCTACTATTCCTGTGTTCGGTCAAATGAGGAAATTATATCGGGAGAAAAAGATGAAGTATATGATCACCAGCAAGGAGAAACCGGTAAATCATCCAATCAATTATGTACATAATGATTTAGAATCATTTGTTTTGTATTCAGATAGTTTCAATGATGTAAATAGCAAAATAGTTGAAGTAGAAGAAATTCTGGAAATCATTGAGAATTTCAGAGAAGTCTTGAAGAAAGAGAGACAAAAACTTGAAAGTACCGCTGAGCAATCAGCCTTCCGAAAACAGCAAAAATTTGATGGACATCAAGAAGAAATAACAGAGAAAACAAAATTTCAACACTTGGAAGAGGATGAAGATGGTTTGTGGACCATGGATTTTGATGGTACAGTGGGAAATGACGGCGCTGGAATTGGCATTTGGGTATGCAGCCCTTTTTCTGCCCCAAAAAAAGTGTCGAGTAATGTAAGGGTATGTTCTTATAAATTGGCTTTTGATTGTTCAAATAATGAGGCTGAATACGAAGCTTTAATTGCTGGTCTGAAAATTCTTAGAAATTTGAATGCTAAGAGGATTACAGTGTATGGCGACTCCGAGTTGGTTATCAAGCAAGTGAAAGGTGAATATCAAGCTAAGCATCCTCGAATGCAGGCTTACCGAAATGCAGTTCTTGATATCTTGAGATTGTTTTCAGATTATACTTTGACTTGTGTCCCTCGTATTCAGAATGGTATTGAAAATGCACTTGCAAAGGCAGCAAGTAATTTGAAAATTCCAATGAACTCAAGTAACAAATTTGAAATTCATGTGAAGCATCATCCGACCGTCCCTGACAATCAAAGGTATTGGCAAGTGTTTCAAGATGATGAAGAAATTGATGAATTTCTGCAAAACGAAGGTAAATTCAAAGACACTTCTATTGATGTGCAGCATGATGATGGTGAGGCGGATGTGCAAGTAAATTAGATGGAAGTTTTGCAGATGAAGGATAATTTCATTCCTAAAGGTTTAATACCTTTAGAGGAGCTTTTTAATCAAGATGACGTAGCTCGAAAACCAACCTTGTGGCCAACTGAAAAAGGAGTTGAGGATGTGAACATTGGATCAGCGGAAAATCCGAAAATGGTGAAATTGTCCAAAGCATTGCCCCCACAGGTAAAAGCAAAGTATATTAGTTTATTGTCTTCTTTTGCTAATGTATTTGCTTGGGACTATTCAGATTTGAAGACATATGATACAAACATAATTCAGCACACCATTCCCATCAAGCCAAATCAAAAGCCTTTTCGGCAGAAGTTGAGAAGAATAAATCCAAAGTTGCTGCCCTCAATAGAGAAGGAAGTGAATCAGTTGTACAAGGTTGGTATCATCGTTCCCATAAGATTTCCAGATTGGATTTCTAATTTGGTGCCTGTGCGCAAGAAAACAGGTGAGATTCACTTATGCGTTGATTTTAGGAATTTGAATAAGGTTTCTTTGAAAGATAATTATCCATTGCCCAAAATGGATCACATACTTCAACGAGTAGTTGGAGCATCTCTTATGTCGCTACTCGATGGTTATTCCGGTTATAACCAAATTCTAGTCCATGAGGATGATAGAGATAAAACAGGGTTCACCACTCCATGGGGAACTTTCCATTATGCTAAAATGCCTTTCGGTTTGAAGAATGCTGGTGCGACCTTTTAGTGAGCAATGGATATGGCATTTGCAAATGAGAAGGATGTTTTTCTAGTTGTGTATCTTGATGATTTGACAATTTTTTCTAATTCAGATGAAGAGCACCTTTACCATTTGAAGATTGTTTTTCAGCGATGTAGAAAGTATGGTGTGTCACTCAATCTGAAGAAGAGTTTGTTTGCCATGGATGAGGGAAAGCTTCTTGGTCATATTATATTAAAGGATGGCATCCGCATTGATCCAACTCGAGTAGAAGCTATTCAGAAAATTGATCTTCCTCGAAACAAAAAGGAGATCCAATCATTTAATGGTAAGATGAATTTCTTACGCCGTTTTGTGCCCAATCTTGCAGAACATTTAAGGGAAATCACAAACATGCTCAAGAAATATAGTGTAGTGAAGTGGACTGAGGAGGTTGTAAAGTCTTTCAATTTAGTAAAGTTAGCTCTTTCTTCAGCTCCAGTTTTGATCAGCCCGGACTATACTCAGGATTTTATTTTGTTTTCATTTGTCCCTGATCATACTATGGCAACAGTATTGATGCAGAAAAAAGATCAGCATGAAAAACCAATTGCTTTTTTCAGCTGAACCATAAGGGATGTAGCCTTAAAGTATAACATTATTGAAAAGCAAGCTCTTGCCTTAGTGAAAGCATTGAAATATTTTTGAGTATATATTCTGCATTCTCACATTCTAGCTTATGTTCCTAATGCTGCTGTTAAGGATGTTTTAGTGCAAACAGATCCAGAGGGGAGATGAGGCAAATGGATTGCTGCCTTGTTGGAGTATGATGTGGAGATAAAGCCTACAAAGCTTATCAAAGGAAAAGGGCTGGCTAAGCTAATGGCTGAGTCAAATTTGCATGCCTTGGACATTAATCTCATTGCTGCTATGTCTGAGGAAAATGAAGAAAGCTCGCTAATTCAGGTATCAGAAATCTTTGTTCTTTCTCCTTGGTATTCAGATATTGTATATGTGCTCCAAAATTTGTCACCACCGCCAGGAATGCCTAAAAACAAAAGTAGAACTCTAAAGTTGAAGGCTGCCAAGTTTTGTATCATGAATAATGCACTCTATTGGAAAGATCTCGGTGGTGTTTTGCTAAATTGTTTGGTGGAAGAAGAAGCAAAGCAGGTTATGGAGGATTTTCATAAGGGAGATTGTGGAGGTCACCTTTTCTGGAAAAAAATGGCCAAACTTTTTTTGAAAGCAGGATATTATTGGCCAAATATTTTTTCTTATGTTTAAAAAATTGTTAAAAGCTACCATGAATGTCAAATTTTTGAAGGGAGGAAAAAATTGCAGCCTTTGCCGCTCAAGCCCATTGAAGTAAGTGCTCCTTTTCAACAGTGGGGTCTGGATTTCATTGGAAAAATCCATCCTGCTTCTTCAGCTAAGCATAAGTGGATCCTCATAGTGACGGATTATTTCACTAAATGGATTGAAGCGATTCCCACCAGGCAAGCCACAAATTCGGTAATAATTTCGTTTCTTGAGAATAATATTTTGTCTCATTTTGGCTGTCCAAATAAGTTAATTACTGATAATGCAACATCTTTCAAGTCTAAAATAATGATTGAGTTTTGTGATAAGTACCAAATCACTTTGGGGCACTCAACTGCTTATCATCCACAAGGCAACGGATTGGCCGAGTCCTCGAATAAATCTTTGGTCAACATTATCAAAAAGCTGCTGGAAATAAAAAAGAAAGGTTGGCATAAAAAATTGGTTAATGAACTTTGGGCAAACAGATTGAGTCAGAAGAAATCTATAGGCATGTCCCCTTTTGAGCTCGTGTATGGTGTTGACACGGTATTTCCTACCTCTCTTGCAGTTCCAGTGGTCAAACTTCTGCAGGAAGCTGGCAGTGAAGATGATCATATGCAAAGGAGAATAAATCAAATGATCCATTTACAGTAGACTAGAGAGGAGGTTTTTCAAAACACTTTCAAGCTGCAAGAGATAATTAAGAAAATATATGATCGAAAGGAAAAAACGGACAAGTTTCAATTAGAAGAAGTGGTGCTGAAATGGGATGCAAGAAACGAAGAAAAAGGTAAGCATGGTAAGTTCGAGAATCTCTGGAAAGGAACCTTCAAAATTGCTGCATATCGAGGCTAAAATGCTTTCCTTTTGAAGGAAATGAATGGGGAATATTTTCCAAGCGGGCCAGTCAATGGTCGTCTACTCAAGCAGTATCATTTCTGAAATTTTTTCTGCTGTTTTACATTGTCACTGTACATACCGGTTTATTTCAGTTTCATTGCAACTGTGTGTTCTCATCATTCCTTCAGTTTGGGGCCCAAGGTGAAGGCTATAACTCTGAAGATTTATTTCAGCTTTGGTTTAAGTTTGTTGAGTCAGGTCTTTCAGTCATTTTTGGTTTCAAAATTGAGTCGGTTTGAGTCAATTTTCAGTTAATAAAATGAGTCAAGAGTCTTGGTTTGTCGAAATTATTGACTCCATAGCCCAATGGACAAAGGCACTACCTACTCTCCCAGAGATATGTCGTTCTTGGCACCTCCAAGGAGCTACCATCCCCATTGGAGCCCATTTTAGTATCATTCTATTCATACTGCCATCAGTGCTCAAAACTACTCTTTTGCATTTGCATGTTAGGTGTCTCATACCGAATAAATTTCACCATTTCGCTAGGTCATGGATTCACTGATGGTAGTAATTTTTTATTAGATTTCCCTCAGAAGGTACTTGATGATTTTCCTTCCTATGGTTTTAGGTCATTAGTCACTTTCATTCTCAAAATCATATCAGTAGGTCATAGGATGGGTCTCATTGGTTTCTAGGGTCTCACCATGGTCGAATTAATGAGTCAAAGGTCAATAATATCAGCAAGGTCATGATGAAGTCAAATAAATTCAAATTCACAGCACCTGGAAGATCAAAGAGAAATTTTATTCGACTTGATGTAATTTTCACCTCAAAACTGTGTTTTGAGGTGAAAACATGATATTTTTCCTTTATTACTATTATTCATTATTTAATTTTATATCATCATATGTAATAAGTCACAATTCAGAAGCTGTTATCTCCACAAAGTCATCACCCTGCCTTTAGAGAATTTTTCCATAGCATGATCAGCACCAAATCATCTTCCAAGTAGATCCACCAGAAAGAGCCCAGAAAGAGCTTTCCAACGGTATACTACACTCTCAAAACTGACTTCTGGATTGAAATTTACGCTTAAGTGAAGTAAAACCCCCTATATCCTCAAATAATCCCTATTTCCCTTAAAACTTTATGTTTAAAGTTTTATATTTTCATTATAAAATTCCTTTTTCCTCTTTCCAATTATAAAATCGCATTATAAGTCATTTTAATACATATGCGATTTAGTTTATAACCACTTCCCCACCATTTCCATAGAAAATTTATAATAAGAGTTTCATACCAAGTCCCCACCGTTCCAAACCACTTTTCCTCCATGCTTCGGAAACTTTATAATAAAGTTTGAAGTGTTATATTATAAAACCCCGCTGCTTCCCATCGCAATCACAGCCCCTCCTCTGATCAATCACAACAGTCCCCAATCTGATTGATCGCAACATTCTCTGATTGAACTCCCTCCTGATTCCAGACCCCCGATTGAAACACTCCCGATTAACCCACAACTGTCGATATTCTTCTTCCGATCCGACGGTCCTCCGCTAATCAGAACATTTCAATCGCAACACTCCTCCGATCACAAGATCCTCCAATCGCAACTCTTCTTCCGATCTCCCGATCCGCTCTCCCGACAGAAAACCTCTGATTGATTTCCCCACCGTTGATCTCTTCCCGCTGATCCGACGGCTCAAATTCAATCAGGACAATCGCATCGGTGTTTCACATATGTTGCATTCCTCCTCCCCTCTGATATTGTGATTGCGATTATGTGGGTCCCACCTTTATCCCTCCATCTTACAGTAAAAATCATTCCACCCCTTTATAGGATTTCCCTGCTCTATAGTTATATCCACCATCGGGCTTACCCCAATCGCATCGGAGCTTTGTGTGGCCTTCTCCAATTTCACCTAACCTCCGACTCCCGATTACGATGGCACCGCCGATTGTTATATTACGACTGTTTTATTAATATGATATCCCTCCGCCCGGCTCACTCCGATTGCGATTATAATTTGGGTCCCGCCTCCTCTCCCTTCCCTCCTATTCACTATTTTTCCCTTCACTAAAGGCAAAGTTTCATTTCAAAGGCATGTTTATTAAAAAGTCAGTTTTACCCAAACAGAAAGAAAAGGAAACAGTTAAAGGGCCGAAAGCTTATATAAAAAAAATATTGTTACAGTAGCAGCAAAATAGGAAATTTGTTCATTGGATTACCTATTTTCTTTCATACAGCCTAACAGAAAAATCTCCAAGTGGTCAAATGCAATGATGTCCCTTATTTTCAGGGGCAGATCATTGTATTTCTTTTCTATGATTGTATTTCAGTTTTTGAGATGTTAGAACAACTCCCTTTTCATGGATCTATGTTCCCACATTTGAGCCTATTTATTGTAATTGTAAATCATTTGTAAGCAGTCTGATTCAGAGGTCTGGGTGTTGAACCCTTAGTTAAAGTAAGATGGGGGGTGAATCAGTTTAACACATTCATGGAATTTTAAAACCTTTTCATTAACACTTGTTTACACCTTCATTTCATGTTCAAATTAGCATGTCAGTAATATTAGAGTGTGAGCAGCAAGCATTAATATAATGTAATAGTAGGCTTAATATGAGAGCACCAAGTATTAAGCAGATGATATAAACCAAATCAACACATAAACATCATGCATAGAGACACCAAATATAAGTGGAAACCCATAAAGGGAGAAAACCACATCTTATTATTGTTGTGATGCAAAGGCAAGCTCCAACTCCCTCTCACCACTGATTTTCTATAGGCACCACCCTACAGGAGGCTCCAACCTCAATTCTGCAAGCTACAACTTGCAAAGAAGCTCCAACTCCCATCAATTTTCTATAGGCACCAACCTACGGGAGGCTCCAACCTCAGTCAGCTACAACTGACATTTTATCAAGCTACAACTTGATGTGGAAGCACCAACTCCCATCTATTTTCTGCAGGCACCAACCTACAGGAGGCTCCACCCTCAGTCAGCTACAATTGACATCTATCAAGCTACAACTTGATAGGGAAGCTCCAACTTCCTTACTCTTTCAAAAGAGAAACACTTGCTGATTTACCTTGGATATCAGCTCTATTCTGTACCATCTTCACAGCTGTGCATCAGTCTTCATATCTGCCTTAAATCATTTCTGCCTCTTCTCAGATTCACTATCAACTCCTCTTTCTTCTCTTCTCAACTCCTCCTTCTTCTCTGCCTCAATTCCATACTCTGCATTCTCTATGCTTACTCTCTCTAACCTCTTGCAGCTTTCTTATTTTCTTCAACTCTCTTCAATTCTGCTGCACACTCTTTTCTTCTCTCACTCTGTTTTTCGTTACCTTCTCCCCTTGGATATTACCCTGTTTTATACAAGATAGCTTCATGGCTATTTGTATTCTACTGGGAATTCGAAATGGACAGCCATGTCTCTTACCTTCTACCTTCTCATCTCTTTTATCCGCTCATTCAGAAAATATAACTGTAGGTACCAATTTTAATATTACAGTGGGATTTTGTTCTCTTCCGGAGACTTGCCAATGCATCAAAAACAATAAAAAATCAAAATCATTTACATTCAATTACAATGAAAACTCCAGATCACTCATTCATCCTCTTGGCTCGCTGCGCATTTGTCTTTTCTTTGACTATGTCTTTGTCCCTTTCGGTTCTGTTTGTTTCCTAATTCACTGTCGCAGGGTAATGGCCATCTGTCATACATATGTAACTGTGCTTTTTATATCAAGCTAATTGATTCTTGGCACAATAATAAAAAGACTTTTTGATATGTGCACTTCCGTGGTGTAACTACTATGTACCTGTAACAACGCCTTTTATATATAACACAAATTCAGCTCTCGGCATAATAGTAAAAGCCTGTTTAACATATAAAATTCCATTTCGGGCCCACCATCCAAACTTTGTTTTGTGCTCCGATGCGATGGGTCTCCTTCGATGATTTCTGATTGCGATTACACCCTTTGCAATTGTTCTGATGCGATTAATCGCAATTGCAAACTTAATTGGTATGTTCCACTGCTCAGCCTTCGTGCCAATGTGATGGCCCCACACTGCATATATATATATATATATATATATATATATATATATATATGTTCTCCAATGGAATGTAAAGACCCATGAATTCACTTTGGCGAATGCCTAGCACGCACCTCATTTTCTATAAGTTTTGACTTTAGCACAATATAAATATGTCACCATGTATGCATATTCCCCGAGTCAAGCGTTATAAAAATTAATATAAGGGGTCGATTCCATTTAATCAATAGAAGTCGAGGAGTAATGTATAGCATCGGAAAGCGTGGCAAGTGGGCCTGGATATGCGATTGATCGCAATCGCAATTTCCATTTGAATGTATCAACATTCCAATGCTCTGATGCTCTGATTCCGATGATTCACTATTTACCAGAACTCAAACTTACATGAATCATAGTTTATAATCCCATCGGGTCCGGGACTTCATCGCAATTGCAATCTTGGCTTGTTTTGATGCGATGGATTAATATTCACTCAATTGTGCCGATGCGATGAATGATTGTTCACTTTATTTTGCCGATGCGATTAGGCCGAAACTCAAACCTGTCAAGTCACAGTTTATACGCCCATCCGGTCCGGGCTTCAATCGCAATCGCAACTTTTGGTTGGGTGTTCCGATATGCCTATACTCTGATGCTCCGATGTTCTGCTTCTTTTTTTCGATGCGATGGCATATCTTTAAGCCAGACTTCAAATACACATGAGTCACCATGTATAATGAATCGAGTCCGGAACTCAATCACAATCGTAATCTTTTGATAACAAGTTCCACTGCTAACTTTTCTCTGATGCGATTGGGTGAGGGTCCCACCTTATGGTACTTTGTATATAGTGCATTGCGCATATACATATACTTTTCTCTTTGTTTAAAAGACGCTACGCTTATATAAAGAGCTGAATATATATAAGCTTCTGCTTCCGCCTGGGTTACGATTCCCGGAATAAGGTTTATATATATACTTTGTCACCTGGGTTAAGATTCCCGGAATTGAGTTTATGTATCCTTCGGTTGGGTAATGATTCTCGGAATATTATGTAGGTTTGCACATGGTTCCATTCCATAAAAAATGGCTTTGCCTCTGCTGTGATAACGGCTCTGCCTCTGCCTCTGCCTTAGCTGTGTTTTTTTTTCTCTGTCTCTGTCGTTGCTTCCGCTCTGCTGTTTGACTATTACATTTCGACAGTCTTTTTCCGCCTATCTCCTTTACTTCCTTTGTTCGCTTCTTTGCTACCTCCTTTGTCTGTCTCTATCTTTTCTGCCTCCATTTCCTTATTGCTGGTTCAGGTACTTCTCCTTTGCCACAGGGTTTATTCAAATCTATTTATAAACCCTGATAGACTCACAATCATCCATGCACAGTCAATTGCACATAGGAGCCATTTATACTCCCAATTATCTTCTTCTCTTAACTGCCCCTTTTTCAAAATCCAATGGCCCTCATTTTGTCCTCACTACTCTACACCTTGAATAGCTCTCTGCTTCTTTGCTATCCTTTGCTCCTTGACTGATGCTGCTCCTTACTTCTCTTTTTGTTGTCTTTGCTACCTCTCTGCTGCCTCTGTAACCTGGGCTGCTTCTTTTTGCTGCCCTGCTTCTTTAAATGGTCCTGTCTCTACTACTCGACCCTCTCTACATCTTGCTGCCTCTTTTGCTACTTCTCTGCTTCTATGCTGCTCTCTTTTCCTTGTTGCTGTTTCAGGTGTTCCTCCTTTGCCATCTCCTTTGCCATCAATGAAAACATTTCCAACACTGGATTTTGAGGTCAGTAACTCAAAAATTAGGGGAAATAGTGTGGAAGAAACATCTTGCGCTCATTGTACAGTTTGACAGGAATTAATAAGAGATGCGGCTCTGATTTGTGGGATCCATGTGGTATGAGATTAGCATTTGTTTTTCTCCTTTGTTTCATATGTGAATTGTTATGTGTTCCATTCATCCATAAAAATTTCCTTTTGAATCCTTTCAAGATAGAAAGGTAGAATCCATTTTATATGCTCTGCCTTGGGAAATCATTCATGCATCTGTATTTTTCTTCGGTTTGAAAAGGATCCATTTATTGTGCCCTTTTCAGCTCCTCGCCATTCTTTCCATCCCATCCTCATTAAATTTTATTTGCTAAGTTTCCTGCCCATATTTCCCCATGAAATACCCTTTGTCCTGATTTAATTCCCCGTTTCAACTGTCCCTTTATCCCACACATCCCTGAAATTCATTCATTCATTTTATTAAGATCTTTTACCATCATTTTACCTAGCCTAATATCAGTTCATTTATTGTGTTCCATTGAATATTATTTCATGAAGAGAGCCCTCTCCTTTCCTTGTAGGGCTAGCTACAAGGCTGAGCGTGGTTTGATGTTACCCTAGATTCTACCTTTTTCAGCCTGAGGTAGATTTAGGCAATAACAGATAGTTAGTTGAAAAATTCCCATGCTCGTGATAGTGAAAGCACTTCACCTTGGACATGTCCTGCTTCTTGCCATTCTTTGACTCAGATTTAGAATGGAATTTCTTCCCCTTCTCCTTCCTCACCTTGGTAGCCGAAGCATAATCCTCTTCATCCTCGTTCTTAGATGAATATTCATCTCTAGTGTTCCATCTGAACTCCTCCTACACCAAATATGACCACAATCGTTCCCAACCTGGCAAATTTTCCTTTCCATTGACAAAGTCTTGATAACTGTGCCAACTCTTGGGAAGTCCTAGGAGAGCCCAGCTCACCAAATCATCATCAGAAATTTTTATTCCAATGCTCCCCAATTCATCTCGACATTGGACAAAATTTTCTAGATATTTTGGAATGATGTCGCCCTTTTCCATCTTGATCTTCCTGAGTTTATCTTTAAGTGCCAATTTCATATGGTCGTTGCTGCTTTGGAATAGATCCTTCAAGGCCTTCCACATTGCATATGGTTTGGCTTTCCCATGGAGGCTTGAGACAATGTGGTCTTGTACTCCCTCCAACATGATCCTCCTCGCCTTTGCCACTTTCTTTTTCTATGCATCAATATTTGTAGCATCTTCCATAACGGGTTTAGGAACACCATTGTCAATGAATTCCGTCAAGCCATTGTCTTTGAGTACTGCTTCCATCCTATCCTTCCAAGAAATATAGTTCGAGCTTCCCTCGAGTGCATACTCCAACCTCAAGCCATTGAAATCCATTTCGATTTTGAATCAGTTGTAGCACCAAGAAAGTATTTCTACAAATTCAAATTCGATCCAGTCACAAACTCAGCTCCTTATTCACTTCTATAATTTCTTTTGCTCTGATACCATGTAGAAATTATACAACATGCATGTATATCTTGGATTCACCCGATCTAAAAATGTACTAATGTTAAATACTGAATCTCTTCTACAAATATTTTGCAGAATTAAAAACACAATCGTTGATCACATGAACATGAAGAAATATCAATCACACACAACACAAATAATTTCCTAGGGAAAGCTTATAGCTAAAAAATCCAATATCTTCTATTGTATATTCAGCATGGATCATGAAACAATTATATACAAAACTATTCTCACAAGATCACTCTAGTACTCAGCTAATTGTTTCACATTGTCATATGCAAAACTGACCAACACATAGCCAATTCTCAGCCTCTAGATAGCATGCCTTGCTTGCGCAATCTCTGATGGAATAGATCCATAAAATATAGGAATTATTGCCTTCCTTGACTGTGCAAGTATCATGGGCACTCCAATGGGTGTTTGGTTGCATCCTTGCAACCCAATAATCCTACAATCAATAGTCAACTTCCCTTTCACCTAGAACTCAACTAGGTCTCCACTGGATCTGACATGCATGCAACTAATAATAGTAAATCCTCAGTTGCATGTGAGATCACTGATTGTGAATTAATTAATATTTAATTCACTTTATATCTCACTAGTGTATATTTATTTACAACTAGGACAACTGATTTTAACTCAATTAACTGAGTTAAACTAATTACAACCTACATTAACTAATGCACCACTTCACTTCAAACTCTATTACAACTAGAATTACTCTGCATGCCTCACCAACTACCTCTAACTCGAAATCCACTAGCTAACTGAATTTATCACTTTCAGTCAACTGTTTCAAGTAAACATTGAGAATATATTATAGTTTAATGTCCATCTTAATTAACGGATAACCAAAATAGACATGCACCCAAAAATAGCACTGTGGGCCCCACCCTAGTCTAGGTGCTTAATGGAACTAGGTGTGGGTGCTGAAATTTTCTTGTTGAATCTCAACACTCAGATCATAACTTTCACTGCAAAAAACATATGCCAGAACACATATATAAACAACTCATAAATATGTCATGCAAAACATATTCATTTCAGGTCTAGTGATTGTGATCCATTATTGTATTCACGGGTGCATCATTATTTCAGATCAACCAATCAACTATACCCCATACCATGCAAATATACTTTAGCTTGAAGTATTCATTCATTAACCCTTACTCGTGCACATTTATCACTTTGATATTCACCTCCTTATATAGTTTGAGCCTTAACCAATACCATGAGCCAAAACCACACTAGTGTCGGTGGTAATCTTTGACAGGATCAAATAGTTGTTACTACGCTCAATATTGTGGGATAATACCATGGTAAAGACCCTTGGTATTAATAAAATAGTGTTTCAACATGTACATGGCTGTTATTCTTCATACCTTCCTATGCACCTGACTTGGCCTCATATGACCCACATATATTTCTTAAAATATTCACCTTCATAAACTTTTGTCTCTGACCTATAAACCTTTGTCCCATCATTTTTTTACTTTGTCACCTCTGAATTGATTCATACGGTTACCATATACTCGTTATGTTACAAGTGGGTTGCCATCAAGGACAAAACATACATCATAATGCCAACAATATTCCCCTTTGGACTTGATGGCAACCACGTTGGTGTTTGATCACCACAACATGTAGATACCTATTAGACACATCAATATAAGCATTATTCAAACACCAAGATACTCTCCCCCTTCGAAATCAAGGGAAAAGGGTGGACCAATGCTGAAACAATGATTCTCTTTCCTTTTAGAGACATGAGTATTGTAGATCTTATCTGCGCTCTACTGACCATGCTTCCCCTGTTCACATGCTGAATGTTTAGAAATATTTTCAATGAAGTACATGACTCTAAGACTCAACTGAGTATTACCTTTCCTATCACTAAGGACTCATACTTACATCAATCACCCAATAAAGTGATTTTACATATTTTACTCAACCAGCCAACTAAGTGGAGTTACATATTTGACACAACTACCCAACCAAGTGGGATTACATATTTGACACAACAACCCAACCAAGTGGAATTACATATTTGACATGACCTCAAAAGTCCATACATGACTGAATATGAAAATCATTATAGCATAGGTCTCCACATGACCTTTACATCTTTTTACATATATGACTTTTATAACCGAGACAAAAATACCTCAATAGTAAGAGATCAATGAACATAATTCAGAAACCATTATAAACATAATGCTAACAATGCATTATACTCAGTGAGGCTAATGCTCCCCCTGAACTTGTGCTACCTATTCACTATCAATTATAACTACATCAACTCATTCATCAAATAATCTTCATAAATCAGATAATCATCAATGTCAAAGTCATAACTTAATACCACATCAAAAAAATTTAACCATTAACATCAGACCAATAAAATAAAATCATAATTGTCAGACATCATGACATCATGACAACCTTCAAACCAATAAACACCATTCATAGTCACTTCAATCCTATTAAAGATCTTGTAGGCCCCCAAAGCCAAAAAGGAGTCTATTTGGTTCCTTGTTCCTGTGGTATTCCATATGTTGGGGAGACTGGTAGGTCCTTTAACACTCGCATCCTAGAACGTTCTGCTGACATAAAACATAATCGGTCAAAAATATTTGCACTTGTTGAGCATTCCAATAGCACCAAGAATCATATTTGCATTGAAAAAACTTGCATCCTTGCCAAGGTTGACCATTACTTCCACAGAAAATTTCGGGAGGCCGTCGAAATCAATAAGCATCCTAAAAACATAAACAAGGATGAAGGATGGAGCATCAATAAAAAATGGATCCCCACACTCAAACCTAATTCCAATTCCAGATCCATTGAAACCCCGTAATCACATTTGACCTTTCTCCTGTAGCACCTTTCTTTTCTTTTTATTTTTAAACTTTAAATTTAACCTTATTAATTATCTCATTTTAAAACCCAAAAACCCTTACATTCTTACAATATAAACATTCTAATCTATTTGTAACTTCAATAAATCCTTTAAATAATAAAAATTCCCTTTTACCCTCACAATATAACAATTTGGATCATTATTTCATTAACCTAAAAAAGCCAACTAAAAAATTTAACTATACTTTAAAATTAATTTACAACAACTTAAATCAACAAAATAGAATTAATTAGTAATTTATTAACACAATTTTAAATTTATTACATATATCACTAAATAATATAATATAACTAACCATATAATTTAAAAAATTTATGAAAATTTAATATTAATTTCAAATTAATTTTTTTGACATAAATTAATAAGAAATATAATAAAAAACAAATAATTTTTGAAACTCTAAAAAAAAACATTTTAATATAAAAAATTTAAAATAAAAACATTTCCTTTTTAATTAAAAATTTGGTAAAACATATTAATTTAACAAAAGAAAAATCTTAAACGAATTTCCTAGGCAGCTCATTTCACTTAACCTTTAATTTACTCCCCTATTTATTAAAATAAAACTTAAGATAGATATGTTTTCCCCATATATTCTTATATCTTGATGATGAACCCCAGTGGAGGGTTCAAAACATCGATTCTAAATCAAAATGGATGGAATCTGTTGTACCTTAAGAGACAATCCCTTAGCTATGATAAGGAATCAGTGCTTAAGACATTTATATGATTATGTCACAAAATTATTTGTCTCTGTTTAATCACCCTCACGTATTTATCATTAAACCCTCAAATATCAAATATAATGAATGTCTCACAATGCTATCATTTATTGATGTTGAATGAAATTACCAGAATAAAATGAAAGAAAGAAGCCCAAACTGATATGCTGTTACACAGAATATATCATCTCAAACTCTAGAGGAATTATATGAAGAAAACAGTTCAAATGAAGGAGCGCCAATTAAGGGTTTTAACTCTTGCTTACATAAGTAAAAAGAGACATGCTGCTCATTACTTTTTTTTATTCAAAGATAGAAAACATAGAACGTAAACTTGAAGCACATATCAACAGAAACATATTCCATAAACTTGTTTCTCATTCATTAATCTTTGAAAACTCTGAGTACAAAAATTATAGTCTGAAAGTCCAAAACTCAGAACCTTTCTTCTCCTAAGTTATTACATTAAATACAATAAAAAGCAGTTCGAAACTGCTATAATTGATCCTAACTACCTCAACTCCTAAGGAATTTGTGAGCTACTATTACATACCCTCAAAACATCTTGTTATATTTACATCATCTTTGAAATATTACAATAACATAAAATTAGTATCCTAATCTATATGCCGAATGTGAATTGATGATGGTGCTGCTACATTTCCTAGATCATCTTCTGATTTGTCTTTCTTCAAAGTTGAAGGATACTTTGGCAAGTATATCGTCCAAGCTCTACATTTCTTCCATATCTATACTATTTTCCTGGGTGAATGTATCATATTGTGATATTCTAGTCTGAAAGCAGTAATTCTGTTGTAGGAAGGTCTTTCCGTAAATAAAGTTTTTACCAACCACAGCAGCTAAAAATGCCTCTGAAGAAAGTTGATCATCGTTGCTCCCTTGAGTACCTGAGTCTTTTCATGTGTATTATCAACTTTAATTTTTGTTAATACCAATAAGTTTTCATTAGAATCCCATGACAACAGACCTCCTCCAAGTCCCCAACATGAAGGCAAACCTATTCTTGTTACCTTGTCCAATGACTTATCAAACTGGCTTACTACTTCTTTGATTTCTATCAACTTCTTTTCTGTGGCTTTCCTGTGATCATTCTTGACAATCATCTTATTAATATCTACTACATATAGGATTCTATCTTTAATCTCATTTTCCTCTAATTCTTGATCTGTTTTGGAATTAATAAAGTCAATGAATCTTTTTGCCCAAATGGCCCTATTGATATTCTTCTGTCTATCTGCCATTACTTGTTCCTCAAATTCTCTGATATGACATTTCTCTTCTGCAACCACCATCAAAAAGCTCCAAATTGACTTCATTTAAAAAATGATATCATTCCAAATGATATATTTTTCCTGTATTAAAGATATGTTCCCTTTCAATTTTTCTTTAAGACTTTTGATCTCAGCATTAGCATTCTGACTATCCATTTTGTATTTACTGGCTTCATTTTCTGCATCTTGAATAGTCTTCGATGCAGTCTCTAAATCTTCTTAAGCCTTTTTATGATCTCTTTCTGCCATATGTAATTTAGTATTCAACTGAGCAATCTGTGCTTGTGGATCTTCATTACCTGAAGGAAAAATAAAAGTACAAGTATGATTATCAATATGATTTTGTAGTGATATTGTAGTTTGTTTTATTTTTGTAATTTCTTCCTCCTTTTGCATAAGCTGTTGTAGTAGCTTTTCTTTCTCGTTCTCTACCTCTACAACCTCTACAGCCATTGAATGCTCTCTTGTGGGTAATTTTAGCTTTTTCTTCAATGTAGATATCTCTGCTTCAACACTTTGCAGAAGTTTCTACACAACAGTCCTATCATTAGGGTCCACCCCAATCTTTGCTATGATTTTCTTCAGTTCCTTATTCTGAATTGTTAAAGCCCTAGAGTTGGTTTTTTCTAACTTTAACTGTTTAATGAATTTTCAAAGCATATTCTCTTCTTTCATTTCCATTGCGTTAGTCTTTGTTAGGTCATTTACAATCAACTGACCTGTTTTCATATGTAAGTTCACCTTATCCAACAATGGGATTTTCTTCACATCTACAGTCACATTTACAGTCTTAAAATTACTATAAGAACCAATTGACATGTCAGTAGGATGTGACAGGGAAATTCTGAATTGATCTTTCTCAAGATCCATGGCAGTCAAAAGCCTTGTTTGATCTAGAGCAATCTGATATTCAGCTTGGGCCTCCATGCTGGCTTTCATATTTTGGTTCCTCTCTGCAATTTGGGCAAACATCTGTTTGATCATAGGTACTTGTTCATGAGAGGTCTCATGTCTTCTAGGTGAAGCAGGAACATTTTGTTCCTCTCCCAGTTGTAAAGAAAAACCAGGTTGATTATATGCATGCTCTTCATTAAAATTTGTCCTTTTCTCAGCTCCCTGCTCCTCATCTTCTAAATCAACTATTGTTTCTTTACTTCTTTTATTAGAATTTTCTGATATGATAGGAGTCTGAATATTTGAACCTGTTGAACCCAATACAGCTTTGCTTTCTATCTTCTCTAAATCTGGCCTGATTTCATGAATGAAAGATGAATACCCATTTTCAATTATTCTATTGGAAATTACACTGTGAGGGTCATAATCCCATCTTTCCCCTAACAAAAAATGCATCTCATCTAGCATTCTAGTAACCTCTTCAAATTCCTGTCTCATATTAACGATGAAAGGACCTATATTCATGGGTAATTTTAACATATGTCCCTTTTCATGGGCACAAAGTGAACTTGATCAACATTCAGAATTTGTCAAATAAACTCCAAGGAAAATAGCCTCACGGGAACAAATACTGGAAGTTTATAAGGCTCAACACTTTCTCCATACAGTCTAATTTTTGAATAATCCTAAAAAACAAACCAATCTCCAAATTTACATTTTGCCCCGAAATGCAAGAATTCTTGAGATTTGGGTAAAAAACAGGGGGGGGGGACTCCATTCGAAAATTTATATGCACTTGACATGAAATAACTGGCAAAATCAAACATTCCAATTTCATTTTATTCTCTTCTTACTAAATCTATCCAAAAAACTACAGATTGCCTCTTCTTATTCATATCCATAATATTCAGACCTAGATGCATAAACTCCTCCACATTTTGATATAAGAACAAGTAAATGATTAATGAAGGAAATCTGAAAGAACCTGTTAATGATAGGCTCATTAGCTGTGAATTTACTGCTTCCTGCCAATAGGATGGAATATCTAGCACCATTCCTGGCTTCATCATCATGGAAAAAATCCCCAACATTGATTTATCCACCATACTGTCATCATATTTACCCAGAATTTTTGCAATGCTGCTTAGTACTGGCTGAACCTCACTATCAAAAATTTCCATAGGAAAATCTTTACTGTCAGGATGAAATTTCTATGTGTCAGGCTTTAGAAAATGAATAAGCTAATTGAAGTCTTGACCTGCAAGGTTATCATAACATGCTACTAAAGAATCATCGGAGAATTGAACACATGACTCTAACTCAAGGTAAAAAAGGGCTTGGCAGATTAACTGGGCAGACACTTGCAAAACATTCTCTCCCTGACAATTCATCACAAAAAATTTTCCAGGATACATAACGGAAACCAACCAGGGTATAAATTCAGGAAAAATATGGGTTCTAGGGATACATGCAGACAAAAAACTAGACTTTTCCATGGCGGTATAAACCAGAGAAGCTTTTTCGTTCAAGAGAACTTGTTGGTAAAAAGAAAGATGAACCAGGGAAAAATTTGTGTCTTGGATATCCCTCTTGGTATGCATGAGAGGGATATGACTAGCAGAACCCGACAGAGATGAACACTTAGCCATAATTCAGAACTATGACAATAGATGACTTACAAGGTGGCTAAATTTTGACAAGGTGACGGAAAACTGAACAGGACGCAGCAAAAATCAATCACAAATATCAACTTAATCCAAACTGGCTTCGGGAAAAATGTAATTTTCATTTAAATAAGTGGCGCAAATTTTTAAAATTAAATGCTGACATGACGCGCCAATGAACCGTTGAGTTCAACTGATGTGGAGGACAACTGTGAACAACTCAGCGCCTTACGTCACTGCAGGGGGTCTCGGGGTATGGAGAATTATTTTGGCTTGTGCCCTCGCAGTCAATCTCCACCGCTCATCTGTCTTACCCCTGTGGTCAACCTAGTCAACTGCGGAGGCACCCTTATTTTAAGTTAGTGTGCTAGTTGTGCCTGCAGGTTGAGTCCTTTGATCAGAGTACGAGCTTTCATCACATCCCTCTTGATATAATGATCTACCTTTAAACTTTAAGTTGGGGACCCACTTCATAAGGTTCAAATTATCTAAACTTTTGATTCTAATGCAACAAATAGAAATATTTTTATGCCAAAGTATAAATATTTTAATATTTTAACATATTTTTGACAATTTTCTATTTTTTTTTTTTATTTTAAAAATTGAAAATAAAAGGATATTGCAAATGATCCATAATGGGATGAATTCAGAATATTTATTACAACAATATAAAAATCCCAGAAGCCTAAAATAAAAATTCAATTAGTGGTCCATGAACCATCTCTATCACATTTATATATGTATGATCAACCTATAGCAACATCCTCTACATGTAGTAGCACCACCCAACTATATTGCAGCATTAAAAAACCATCATGACATGCCTATCAATGCAAATTTAAAATCCTCCAATACCACCTTGCTACCATCAAGTTCCATCAATTCCATCATCTGATCAACATCAATTCCAACACATGTGAACACAAAGCAAAATTAGTGACATCATACTGTTGACATCATTGCCAACACAATCATCCCAATGTAAACTCAACTAGCTAGTTGGAACCATGACCATGTTGACATCAATTCCAATACTACAATGCTAACAAACTCCCCCTTTGTCATTGACGTCAACCTCAATAACATGTGAGGCTAATATCCACTGAAACTTCAACTCTGAAGCTGACATCTATCCATCCAAATACTCTCCCCCTTTGACATCAATGGCAAAGGGTCAACTCCATATGAATAGGCAAAAATAATTTAAGCACAAAGACTCGAGAAATACATCTCTACATGGATGAAATATAATTCATCAAAAATAATTCATGCCTCCTTGCAAGCAATATCCTCTATCTCTCCACATATCAGAAGCAGCAAGTAACAAATATACCAATCATCATCCAGAGCAAAATACCAACCAACAACTACTAGCAGTAAGCAACAACATGCCAACATAAGGCAACCATAAACATCATATGCAACATTATCATAATAGAAACTATGAGCAACATAAAATATATGCCACAATATGCATATTAACATCAATCCATCACTCCTCCACATAGAGGAATCATATGAGCATCATCATAAAATTTTGTAACATCCACTTGAGGCAACCACACACAATATCCCCAATAAATCATAGCAAAAATCACCAAAATATATCATCACATGAGGCCAAGAAACCCACTGTCATAGCATAGTATGAGGCATAGCATGGACACCTCCAAGCAGATCACAATGCCAACAATGTATGGCTGAAATAATAAGAGCGAATAATTCTCCCCCTAAACACATGCCATCTGGGAGTCGTATAGATACCAATTTTTGGTCTGAAATGATTGCTTCTGTTGCAAACAATGTTTCCTTTGACAAATAGAAGCATCATATGGACCAAGACTCCACATGAACATGACTTAAGTGACATATACATGATAAAACATGGTTGTAGCAGCAACATAAGACCTCATACGTGACTCATATAGGACCATAACATGGCCTCATGAATCATGTCTATAAGACCCAGAAGATGGTACAATAGAATTATATGGCTCCATGAGCATTATACATCAATACATCAATGAAATACATAGTTGTTATGATCATCTCCTATGGACCAATGAATCAAATACTCAATACATCATCATTATTACATCATCATTAGCCCATACATGTGGTTGCAAAAAGGATTCATGAGACTCCTCCATAACAATCCTATCATCAATATGACTCAACATACCATTCAATGGAATCAATACCAATACATAATTATGAGACAATAGAAAATACATGGTTGTAGTAATCATTATTCAACAACACATACATTGCTATTCCATATCAAAATTCATCTCGAGACATCCTGGAATAATGATCATCTATGCAAGGTTGCGCATATTTTCAACCAGTTGTTAGCGGAAACCAAAAGCATGTACATGGCTAAAATATGTGCTCTTTTTCACTCATGAAAACACATTTAAATCCGCTGCAAATAACTAAGTGAAAATAAATGAATAAAATGTCAAATATTATATGTAAATCCATACTCCCCCTGAGCTCAATATAATTCCAATAGACATGTTGATCCTATGGGCTTTAATGTGCATAAGGCTCAAATAAACTCATAATATTTTACTGCAACAACTCCATCATATGCCCCCCCAAGGTTATGCACTTCTCATGAATTCTGCAGTCCTATATAATTATGCAGGAAATAATCATGAACTGTGAGAGGGAATGCTCTTTACTACTTGAATATTTGTTTATCCTTCTTTCTCCACACGGTCTTGGGCTTCTTCTTCTCTTCCTTGACTTGCTTATTTTATTCCTTCACTTGCTTCCTCTCTTGCTTCACCAGTTTTCTACTAGATCCTCTTTATTTTTTCTTCTTTTAATGTTTTTTCCCTTAGTAATAGGGAAACAAACAATATCTTATGATATGGCCAAGTCTATGGAAATATAACACTCCACATGGCCAAGAGGATCAACTATTATTCTAATCATGCCAAATCTAAACCTTGCATGAAATGTGTCTCTCCTCCATTGGTTAGAATTGCAATCACATGTATTATGGACGAACATGTGACATCAGTAACAATAACCATAAAAATCATGATTATACTTGAAGGCCAATCTCCTTGGCCACTGATACTGCTGATTCGATCTATACATTCTGCTCCAAAAATTACCTGCAACATGTCCAAACTTGTGACAGATGTAGAATTGTATCTCATGCATCAAAGGAATAAAATGACTTTTCTTCCCGTGAAATTTAATAGAGCTACCATGATCATCTATAGGATAAAAATGCATTCTAAATGTAGGTGCTCCTTGATATTTTATTCTCTGCTATTAGTTTTGTTGCTTGATCTAATGTTGGTTCTACTTGATTTTCTATTGCTTGTTCTTTTGTTTTCTAATTAGTTGCTGGATCTCCTTCTTGTTTCCTTGGATATCACTTTTGATGTTGGTATTGTTTGCCATAGGTTTCTTGGGTTCTTCTTTGATATTTTCCTGCATGCAAACTAGACTCACCCTTTTAAAATCCAAGACCATATTTATCCAATGGTGATGTTTGGATCTCAAGAAAATTATCCAAGGCTCTGTACTCTTCTCCATATTTCGGTGCTTTCTAAAATACACCACTTCTGCTTTCAAATTCCCAACCTCCTTTTCCTTCTCTTGTTACTACTTGCTCATGCCTTCCTCTACTTTTTCTGCTTCTACCAATCTAACCATTAAGCTCACAATCTCTTCCTTGAGCCTAAGCTCCTTATCATCACAGATCTCCAAAAATTTTTCTTAATTCTTGCATGCACTTTTTAGTCTTGAAATCTTAGATCTAAGACCTTTAGTAATATTCTCATCTCCACTATGAAATTCAACATGATCAAAAATCTGAATCCTCAAAATTTTAACTCAAAATCAAATCATTAATAGTTTTACCTTTGAATTCATTTTCCTGCAGTAACTTTAGTTCTTGACCTTTTTATTTTTGCACAATATTTTCTAAAATTCTTACACTAGGAAAATGAGACTCTTGTGGATGAGCTCCCTTATTTTGAAGGACATTCCCTTTCTAAAATTATTTCCTCTTGTTCTTGCCCATTTTGAAATTAAAAAAAAAAATCACCAAAAAACCCCAGATCTACTCTCCAATGATAAATCTACAACCAAAAGCCCCATTCTGAATCCAATTGTTGGAAACCTTTGAGCATGACTGATATTGGGGGGGTTGTGGGGGTTGAATCAGTAGTGTGATCTTCTAAATTTTTTTTTACCAATTTAAACTTCAATTACTGAATCACACATATGTTAGCAACAATTCGTTAAGCATGTGAATCACATAAGTGTAACTAAAAACCATAAGAAACAATATACAACATAAGCGCACAATCACATAATCACACATAAGACACAAGATATATGGTGGAAACCCCTTCACTGGGAAAAAAACCACCCTTTTTGTTGTTGCTCTTCTCTAAATTTCTATTATTCAAGAAATTGGTCTTTTAAATAGCTTGTTGACTCCCATCAACATGGAGACTCGACCTCATATACAATATTCCAAGACCGATTGGATAGGAGAATCGATTCTACTCATCAACTCGAAAGATTTTTTTCTATGGATATACAAGCTACCATCCGCTGAAGGCCACCACAATCAACGATCCTTGCCCAACTCCAATAGGAATATCCAACTACCATTGGATGAGAAATTGTTCCTTTCGCTGAAGGTTCGATATCCCTGCTCCTCTCTCATGAAGTCAGTGCTCCTCTACTAATATGTGGACCTCCTTTAATCTATTTTTAAATTGGATCCAAGACTCTCTACTCAATAAGAATTCATATCTGCATGCATTCTCTCAATGGCAAGATATCATCATAATATCAAATATAAAAACCATAAGAATTTTTCTATCCAAAATAGAAAAATAGTGGCCACAATAAAACTGAATACAATTATACCCTCACAATAAAATAATGTTGCATAATACAATCAACAATAAAAGAGACTATGGCATGTTCCAAATGCATCAACAAATCCTACATAAAACAAGTTGAGAATCACCATAAAAAACACTACCAAATAGCATACAAAAACTCTCCAAACAATCTCTACTCCAACAAACTAAATTTTGATATATCTTGCAGCATGATTCATATCTGCACCAGGGAAAATTTTAAGGATGGAAGTTTATCTTAAAGTTTAGAAACCTTGTCTAATCGTACTAGTCCCCAATATGTGAATTGTAATTTTTTTTATAATATTTTTGTAAAAATATTTAGGTTTATAATTTTATATTAGTATATATAAAATTTTGGTGATTTTTCACATAAAATAATTTTATACTATAAAATTTGAGCGAATCAATTTTTAAAAAAATGGAAATTGGTGAACATTTTTTTTGGAAAAAGCATGGAAAATTAGCCCACCTATGAATATTAGCCCCTAAAATTTTCCCTGATATGCACATTATTCAATCATTAACACTCATAGAATGAAGCATCTATTCTCTCCAATATGTATGAAGCATATACACTCTATTTAGTTATCACTTCTTCACTCATACTCACCATCAACTCACAATCAACCAATGCTCAGCTCCATGATCAAGTATATAAAACATGTAGGGAGAAATTGAGCTTAGGACTCGGATCAAAGGTGCAAAAATTGGACCAAATCGATCCACTAACACCACGACTTGTGAACTAAATTCATTCATATCATGAGAGGACCTTTTCAAACCATTTTTGACTTTTTCAAAAAATTCTGGAAGCCTCTAGTAATTTCCTTGCTATTTTTCTTCCGAACAACATGAGTAATGCAAATAAATTTTCGTGAAATCCTACAGTCACATGAATGAAATGGCTCCATGTGACTAAGAAATATAAATTCTCCCATAGACTTCTCTTCCAGCGACTGAGCCTTCCAACCACTCCCATAGGCTTGGCTCCATGTGAGTGTGGCTAAGGATCAGGGAAAACATCAGTCCTTCATCTCAGAATCTCTTCCATCAATTATATACTCTTCTCCAACATTTTTACTAGCCTCCAAACCTCTAATATGGCCTCTGACACATCTGCAAGTGGATCAAACATGTCTCCCAAGTGTCACTTCCAAAATGACCTAGAAGTCCAACAAACAAGGTTGGCAAGAGTGCCAACTAGTCCTCCACTCTCCAATAAAAATATTAACAAGATGAAAAAAATCTGACATATCTACAAACACTTTTGTAGAATCATCATCAATCCATAACATCACTACAACAAGTCATCCTCATAATCATAGAAATAAATACCTAATGAATACCTAGTTGACAACTCAACTCGTGTGCCATGAACCATCTCTATCACATTTAGATCTGTATGATCAACTTATAGAAACATCCTCTACCTGTAGCAGCACTATCCAACTATCTTGTAGCATCAACAAACCATCATGACATGTCTAACAAAGCACATTTCAACTCCTCCAAGAACATCATGATACCATCAAGCTCCATCAATGACAGCATCTTATCAACATCAATGCCAACACATGCCAACACAAACCAACATGAGTGGCATCATATTGTTATCATCAATGCCAACACAATCATCCCAATGTAAACTCAACTAGCTAGCTAGAACCATGACCATGTTGACATCAATGTCAATACTACAATGCCAACAATTTGCAGAAACTAAAATTGTTTCCTTCTACTTTCAAGGGAGCATCTCTACGATGGTTTATGGGATTGGGAGGTGGCACTATTAATTCATGGGATGCAATGAAACTATTGTGTAACCAGCTCCAAAAATAGAAGAAAAGAGATATCAATGCCTTAGAAATAAGCCATTTCGAGGGGGAAACCTCCAATACATTACATGAATGAAAAATTCTTGGATGATACAATTTACAAAACCTCCTTTCTATATATAGGAGTCCATGGGGCCATAATGTAATCCTATTGGGCCACAATGTAATCCTAGCCGACCTAACAATAATAATTTTAGGGCACAATAATAACAAAATGGGGGTTACAAGGGTACAATAATAACAATAAGGGGGTTACACTAACAACAATAAGGGACTATACTAGTAATATAGGGACCTAACATGCCCCTCTCCTTCAAAAAAAGTGTTGTCCTCAATTCTTGAGTAGCTCTGGGTGCTTTTGTATAAAATTCTCATCCTCCCATGTAGAATCTTCAGTGGGTAAGTTCTTCCACTTGATGAGATACTCTGAAATTGATCGATTCCATAGTTGTCGAGTTCTTGTTTCCGTGACCGCTTCCAGTTCCAATATGATTTTTCCTTCCTCATCAAGTTCTGGCAATATTGTTTGAACTGGAAGATTTTCACCTATAACCTTCTTTAAGCATGAAACATGGAAATTGGATGCACTCGTGAAGAAGCAGGAAGCTCCAATTTGTATGCCATAGTACCAATATTTTGCAACACCTTGTAAGGACCATAGTACTTTGGCGATAATTTATTATCCTTCTTAGCTTGCTTGAGGGACATTTGTTTGTATGGTTGTAGCCGTAAAAATACCCAGTCTCCTACATCAAAACTTCTCTCACTACAATGTTGATCTGCCTGTTGTTTCATTCGATTTTGTGCCAAATTCAGGTTATCCTTTAAGAGTTGGAGAACTTCTTGTTGATGCTCGATGTGATCTTCCACTGCTTGAACCTTCGAATTTTCTCTTAAAGATGATGTGATGGATGGTGGATGATATCCATAAAGTGCCATAAATGGGGTCATTTTTGCTGCAGTATGGAAGGAAGTGCTATACCACCATTCAGCAAGAGGTAACCACTTGACCCATTGTGTTTGTTTATCAGATACAAAACAACGAAGATATCCTTCCAAACATTTATTTACTATCTCAGTTTGACCATCGATTGAGGATGATAAGATGAGCTATGAGCTAATTGAGTACCCAAACAAGAAAATAACTCCGTCCAAAAATTTCCAGTAAAAATGGGATCTCTATCGCTCACAATAACCCTTGGGTTTCCATGTAGCTTTTGAATTGTGTCCATAAATTTAGTAGCAATTGTACTTGCTTTAAATGGATGAGATAATGCACAAAAGTGTGCATACTTGGTAAGTCTATCAACTACCACCATGATGACACTCTTTCCTTCGGACTTAGGTAAACCCGTGATAAAATCCATTGAAATCTCCTCCCAACGTTGACTTGGAATGGATAAAGGTTGTAGAAGTCCTGGGGTCTTAATTGTTTCCACTTTATTCTGCTGGCAAACCAAACATTCCGCCACAAACTTTTGAATATCAGATTTAAGGCCATCCCAAAAAAATTCTTTCTTCACCCTATGGTAAGTTTTTAAAAATCCCGAGTGTCCTCCTAAAGGAGAAGTGTGCAATTCCAGAAGAATCTTTTGTTTTAGTTGGGAATTCTTACAAAGATATAAGTGATCTTTGTACCATAAGGAATCATTTTTACAACTAAATGTATCAGATGTACTAGGATCTTACTGCAACTTTTGGATGAGTGTCCATACATTTTTTTCCTTCTTCCATTCATCTCTTGCTTCGGTTATCCAATCTGGTTGGATAATAGAAATGGCACAAAGCAATGCTTCCACCTCTTCATTCTTTCTTGAGAGTGCATCTGCAACAACATTAAGCTTTCCTTTTTTCTAGATTATTTCAAAGTCATAACCCAACATCTTTGTGACCCATTTTTGCTGCTCTTATAAAGATAGTCTTTGTTCCAAAAAGTGTTTAATACTATCATGATCAGTTTTTACCTTGAAGTGTCTTCCCATTAGGTAAGTTCACCATTTCTTTAGTGCATGTAGTATTGCTAACATTTCTTTCTCATAAATAGGTTTCTGTAAATACTTTCCTTTGATTGGACGACTTTCAAAAGAAATGGGTCTTCCTTCCTGCATTAGAACAACCATAATTCCATTTCCTGAGGCATCACATTCCACAATAAAGGTTTTTGTGAATTCTGGTGTAGCTAAGACTGGTGCTCGACACATTGCCTCTTTAACATGTTCAAAGGCCTTAGTTGCTTCAGGAGTCCATGAAAATGCATCTTTCTTCAATAATGTTGTTAGAGGTGCCGCTATTCTCCCATAATTCTTAACAAGCTTTTGATAATACCTTGTTAACTCAAGAAATCCTCGCAACTGCTTTATGGTTGTGGGGACTTTCCATTCCTTAATGGCTTTAATTTTGTTAGGGTCTACCTTAACACCCTCATGAGATACAATATGACCCAGATATTCCACCTCTTGTACTCCAAAGAAACATTTGGATGTTTTTGCATATAATTGTTTCTCCCGCAATAGTTTGAGCACCCTGTCAACATGTTCAACATGATCCTTCCAAGACCTGCTATAGATTAGTATATCATCAAAAAATACTAGCACAAATTTTCTAACGAAGGGTTTGAAAATGGAATTCATCAACCCTTGAAATGTAGAAGGTGCATTGGTAAGGCCAAAAGGCATGACCAAAAATTCATAATGACCCTCATGAGTTCGAAATGCCGTTTTTGGAATATCTTCAGTCTTCATTCTAATTTGATGATATCCTAAACGAAGACCCAACTTGGTAAAATAAATTGCTCCATGTAATTCATCCAATAATTCATCAATCAGAGGAATGGGAAATTTATCTTTAATGGTGAGCTTATTGAGCTCCCTATAATCCGGACACATTCGCCATGATCCATCCTTCTTGTGTACCAATACTACAGGAGCAGAGAAAGAACTTTGACTAGGATGAATTATACCCGCCTCTAACATTTCTGCAATCATGCGTTCAATTTCGCTCTTTTGGAAGTAAGGATATCTATAAGGCCTGATGTTTGGAGGAACACTTCCTGGAATCAAATGAATAGCATGATCATGATCATGAATAGGTGGGAGTCCTTTGGGAGTTTCAAACACCTTGGAATGATTATCCAAGATTTGTTGGAGATCTGCAGAAATAGATGATTTTGATGTCGGAACTTCTAGTGAGCATAATTGTGCAATTACACCTTGTTTTTCTTTCTTTAGAAGCTTTGTCATGACATTAGAGCTTATTATCCTTCCTGGCTTCCCTTCAATACCCCGTAATTCGACTTCCTTTCCTTCTGAAAAAAATTTCAAGAAAAGTTCTTGAAAATTAAAAGCTACCGTTCCCAAAGATTGTAACCATTGTACTCCTAGTACAACATCAGCACCTCCCATAGGAATGGAAAGCATTGGACTAGTCAATACATATTCCCCCATGGTTAGCTTGATATTATGGCATTTTCCAGAGAAATTTATAGTTCCTCCAGTTGCCACCATCACTTGACATTCTGGTGCTGGGTATAGGAAACAATTTAATTCCTTGGCTACCTTACAATGAAGAAAATTATGGGTGCTACCTGAATCAATCAACTCTATTACCTTTTTCTTCTTGATTTGTCCTTTTATCTTGAGAGTTTGAGGAGTGGTAATTCCTTCCAATGCATTACACGATATGGTTGGATTCATTTCTTCCTCTTCTGGGGCTGGTTCCCAGTGTATATCCTCTTCTTGTTCATTTTCTTCTTCCTCTTCACAATCTATGTAAAATAATTTCTTCTCAGCACACTTATGACCTTTAGTGTATTTGCTATCACAACTATAGCAAAGCCCTTTTGCTCTTTTTCTTCCAATTGTTGTGGTGTCAACCTTGTAGGTTGTGGAAATCTAGGCGTAGCAACACTTCCTTCTTTATAGAATTGAGTGGTAGGCTTCCTTGTCGCCATAATTTTACATTCAACTTTTCTTGCCAACCTGAATGCCTTCTCCAATGAATCAGGTTCCAAAACACGGACTTCATGTTGGATGTTATCCTTTAGAGTACCTATGAAGAGATCAATCCTGTGTTCCTCTGGAATATCAGTTACCCTTATATTCAATTTTTGGAAGTCCTCAATGTGCTGCCCCACTAAACCCTTTTGTTTGAGATTTATCAATTGGCTAAAGAAGGTGTTGCTCTTTGTATCCTCATAATGTGCTATCATTTCCTCCGTAACAATTGACCAAGTGACAATTTTTTTACGGGAGAAAAGCCATCGATACCATACAAATGTATTTTGTTCTAAATGCAAAGTTGCAATGCGTACCTTTTGTGTATTTTGCACGTTATGGAGATCAAAATATTGCTCCATCTGTAGTATCCATGTTACCGGATCCTTTCCATCAAACTTCCTCATCTCCATTTTTGGAATATGGTGGTTCTTCCCACCAACATTAGAGTTTATTAAATCACGATTAACATTTATTTTGTTCTCATCATGATTTTATTCTACTATCTTTTCACCATTATGAAACATTTCTTGTATCAACTTTTTCAAACCTTCTATGTCCGCTTTTATATCATTCTTCATGTTTTCCATATTGTCTTTCATGTCATCCATCTTATCTTCCATGCTAGCTTCCATGCCATCCATCTTAGCTTCCACGCCTTTCTTCAAAACTTCCACTTCATTTTTTGTTGCTCTTTGCGAGAGGGAAATTTGGTGTACTTGCTCTTGTAATTTTGATAGATCATGTTGCAATTCTTCATATTCATGAGTCATAGTAGAGCCTTCTAAAGGCTTAATGGGTGTTGAGTTATTTTTATGAGGCACATTTTATAACCCAATACTGATATCTACTCTACAATATTCCCTTGGAGCTCGATATTGAGATATTTTTATGAGGCACCTTTTTTCTTGCTTTTGAGGAGCTCGATATTGAAATTGGATTATCTCTGTTATTGCAGCACTTCAATATTTTAATTTCAGAACTAATGTAGCCCTCTGAATTCTCTTTCTAATGCCAGAGGTTTGACCTGATTTGGATTCTCCAAGACAAAGTTGTGTCTAATCTCCCACAATGACCTAATTATGGACTGGTTCAGTAGAGCGAACTTGTACAACTTTCCATGTATCACTGTTTCATCCTTCAGCTCTAAAATTGATAGCCAAGAAACTAAAATCTGTGTACTTGTGACAAATTTTTACGACACTCCAATCCGATGCTCAAAGAGAGAGTTATGAATCTTTTCCCACGATCACCTCTTTGAGATGAAATTTGGGAGCTTGAAAAAGCACTACCTTCCATAGATCATATCTCCAAAAATATTGCGAACCAATCTCTGAAATTTTTTAACGAGTTTCCTCAGGATTTCGGCTTCACGCCCTAAAAATTTCAGATTCTAAACCTTCACAGAAAAAACATTATAGCGCAAATTCCACGATGACCTTTTTAGGAGCCTGAAAAAAGACCTAACTTCCATAGATCATATCTCCGAAAATGTTGCGAACCAAGATCTGAAATTTTTAGATGATCTTCCTCAGGATTTCAGATTCACACCCTAAAAATTTCAGCTTCTGAAACTTCGTAGAAAAAACGTTATAGAGAAAATTCCATGATGACCTATTTCAAGCAGCGAAACCCTAAAATCCAAAGCTCTGATACCAAATGTTGTGTAACCAGCTCCAAAAATAGAAGAAAAGAGATATCAATGCCTTAGAAATAAGCCACTTCGAGGGGGTAACCTCTAATACATTAAATGAATGAACAATTATTGGATGATACAATTTACAAAACCTCCTTTCTATATATAGGAGTCCATGGGGCCATAATGTAATCCTAGTGTGCCACGATGTAATCCTAGTCGACCTAACAATAATAATTTAAGGGCACAATAAAAAAAAAAAATGGGGGTTACAAGGGTACAATAATAAAAATAAGGGGGTTACACTAACAACAATAAGGGACTATACTAGTAATATGGGGACCTAACAGAAACAATCCTTCCTCACCAAATACCAAGATTATTTCCAATTCGGGGATTTAAAAGAAGAGATATTTAAATTGAATTATAAAGAATATGAAACTATACACAAATATATAGAGAGATCTTAGTAAATTTACAAAGGTCACCTTATACTAATATTCCTTAAGAAGTACTAAAAATTGTCTTAATTAGAGGAATGGAGGAAGAATGGTTAGAAACACTTAATATAATAGGGCAAGGAGATATTTCTCAAGAATAATATGATGATATTGTTAAATTGTGTATTAGGTGTTCTTGTGGAAGCGTAAGAGGCAGACATAGGGTACATAATCCTCTAAGAAAAGCTAGTAAAGATCCAGGCAGAGGAGTCACTCATAAATAAATTGGAAATATGTTAGAAGATTTTAAAACTGATATATTAAGAGAAATGACTACACAATTGGATGTTTTTCAGGGGAAATAGAAGTAGGATGAGAAAAAATAGGCATTATAAATTCTCTTTCCTTGTTGTGCATGGAAGCATTGTGATAAATAATGTTCGTTGGATGCAATCGAAGTCTATGTTATTTATCCAAAGTAACATTTGAATAAACATTGTCAATCTCTTCTAGGATTAAAAGCTGTTTTTAAGGAAGTTGAAGAGGAACTTGAGCTGACATATCTAGTGGCCCAGCGATGACAATGGTTGTCCCTATAACAACCCTGGTGAAAATTCCATGTAATAAAGTTAAAATAATAACTGCAGTTGATGGGACACATATTCCAAGTTGAATGTTGGGAAAAACATCCTAGTGTGGGTGCTCACATGGTTTATTGTGGCTAAGGAAATTGGCAAAGGCTATGCCTAAGGCATTAAAGAGGCACTGAAGTATTTTTTGCACATTTATTTATGAAAATAATGGAAATTAGGATAAAAGGGAGTTTAAAGGTCATAAGTTGCATGTGAGGAGGAAAATGAAGAAAATAGAGGCCTCATCTATCAAAAGGCTTATGAGGATCATTTGGTACCTTTTGTTAGTGCATTTTTGGAGCTCTCTCATTATTCTCTCTCTCTCTCTCATACTCTTGGATACTTATATTTTTCTTGGAGAAATCCTAGAGAGTGTGGATACTTGGTGATTTGGAGAAATAAGGAAAAATAAGATAAATAAAGTGCAAGCAGACATCAGGATCAACATCTACAACGAGATTTGATTACATGTAAAAAGTTGCATGTATGTTTTCCTCACTATTTTTGGAATGCATGATGTATGCATGTGGATTCGCCTAGCATTTCCATTTCCTGGATATCCATGGTGTTGTGGGTTTATTCCATTGATTGTTTCTAGTTGGTTCTCATGATTCCTTTAGCTATTTGGGTTGAGTTATTAGTTCCTGGAGCCTTGGTTGGACAAACGCTCTCGAGCCCGATGAGGAGTTGTTGGGTTGAGTTACTATTCCTGGAGCCTTGGTTGGACAATCTAGAGCAATATTTTGGTTAAGTTAATAGCCCTAAATCCTTGGTTAGAAAAACACTCTGGAGCTCGAAAATAACTGTGGTTGAGTTACTAGTTCTGTACCCTTGGTTGGAACAAACACTCTGGTGCCCTGGAGCAACGTGGATAGAGACCAATATGTGATGGTTGTGATGTCTGATAGTAAGGTGGAATCACTGGTTAGGGGTTGAGGTGGTTTGGCCTCTAGAAGCCTGGACTGATTGTGATTGATGTGTTTGATGAGATCCCACATTCATGCTTGGAATATGGCACGGGGGTGATTGGCTGAAGTGAGACTTGGCTCAACCAATATATGGTCAGGTGGAACGTGGAAGTCCCATCTCTGTTTGGTTTTTATGTATCAGTAATGAAGAGTTTATTCCTTTGGTATTCGGTATGAAAATGTATTTTTTTATGTATGGATTTTATTGTTGTTGTACAATTGTATTTCTGTTGTTATTTTTCTTGTTATATGAATGTATTCGATCAATGATGATGTATGGCTCTACCCATGTTTTTACCTGTAAATTAATACACAATGTATATATGGAAAAAGAGATTATATTGTAGCTTATGATGTAGGGGACCAATTATTCTTATTTATTCTCAGATAAGTAAGAGACCCTTATGTTTAAATCTATTGTTTAAACCTGTAGAGTCAATTTTTGTGACATGTTTGAAAAAATGCATGTCATGGCTAGGAGGGGTCTTGATGAGTTCCGGATGATGTGATTTATTTTGTACCTTTTTTTTAATGTTATTTATCATCTCCAACAGTTTCATGAAGTTATGGGCATTGACCTAGGCTCTGGGTTTGAAAAGGTGGCACAAATACTGGAGTTGCAGGCACAAAACTGACCATTTGGGGCCTTGGCCGGTATCTTGCCTTGGCATGCCTATGGCTATAGGCTCCCAGCCACTACCTTTCCTTGGCATGCCTACGGCTATGGTAAAAAAGGTTCAAAAAGTAAGTCTCCCTTAGGGGATAGGGGTATGGGAGGTTGGGTTACCTCCTTGGGATGTTTTTGATGATGTGTAAGGTGTGTTTGTCTTGTTTCCATCGGTTCCACTTCCTTAAGGTCATGTAGGAGGTTGAATCTCATATTAGTAGCCTCTCGTAGCATGTTTACCATGATTGACTAGTTACTTGGGTTGATGTGGGAGGAGGGTGCTACAGTCTTTCCCTCCATGTATGACCTAGGACCTTTCCATGTTTTTTTCTGGTCAATATAATCAACGCCAATATTCTGGGTCACCCTAGAAAATTTAGCAATATCTTGACACATATTGGAAAAATCAGTAGTATTCTCCACCATATTGTCCAAATCAACCATTTCCTAGACCTTCATGGAAAAATCAACAATATTCTGGGTCAATCTAGCAAAATCCATAAAATTTTCCATATCCTCCTCTATGGGTGAATTAGGTCACTCAAGGGCTAGTATGGCCCAAAAACTGGAAAAACCCATATTGCCCTATTAATCAATCATAAGGAGTGTTTCCTAAATCATAATCATCATCACAACCACCACTCCAGTTACCTTCAAACACTCCACCACTACTATGTCAATAGTTTCCCGCACATTCAAATTCAAATCCAAATAATAAACCTATACAAAGTTTAGAAATCAGTAATACTCCTGATTTTTTTCCCCATTCTTTGGAATGTAATGAAATTCAATGGAGGTCAGGGAAGACAATTATTATACCAAAGTATCCAATAATTCGTGAACAATCAGAAAATGAAAAACACAATAAAGAGTGAAACCAACATGAAAAATATTTAACAACTACAACTTACGGTGGGTCAAAACCACCCAATGAACCTACCAGAGACCAAAGAGTAACTAAAGTTATATTGGTTTCTACCCCATTTCCAAAAATATAAACCATAAACAAGCAACCAATGTATCCTAAGTTTGATTTGGTAGGATAATTGCACAACCTCTATGTTAAAATTTCTCTTCTTCAAGCCATGAAGGGCGTGCCTATTTACATAAAAAATATAAGAGAGTTATGTGTTAAAAGGCTCAGAAGAAAACCTAAAGACCCTGTTAATATTCATGTGGTGGTAAAAATGACTGATATGATTTTAGGAAAACAAATTTCAACAAAATATGATGACCTTGGAGATCATGTAGTTACATCTATGGTGCATGACGTTAATTTTCTCATACTTTGGTGGATCTAGGATCTGCCATCAATATTATAGTGCTCAAGGCTTGATCCAGATTTATGCAGGAATGCAACAAAATAAACATATAACAATAAATATAGAGATGCAGCGTAAATAACACTTCATTTCATTAATATCAAAGAACTGAAATTTGGTTACAGACAGAATGGAAATAAAACTAGCTAGGGTGCTGGTAGCTATCTCTGAGAAGAGATGTGGTGGCTATAGGCCTCTGAACTAAGTTACAATGAGGCTCAAGGGCCTATTTATTATTTAGAAACAATGGGAAATCCTAAACAGCCAAAACCCTAACCCTAGGAGATGAAGCGCCAAAACTATGGGCCCCGTTTGGGTAAATTGGTGTTTCAACTTCCCAGGGGCGTAACTTTGGCATACGATCTTAGTTTTATGTGTACCATACCTCGTTAGAAATATATATCTGAGGAATAAAAATTTTGAACAAGCAACATCAATCCATGGACCCATGTTTCTCTCCTTTTTCCTAAAAAACGTCGTTCAGGGCCTCAAAATGGCTCTGGAAGTTCAGGACCCGAAAAACTGCTAAAAATAGTAAGTTGTGCCGAAACTGAAAAACTGAAAGAGACAATGGTGGGGACCCAAGTGGAATAGGCAGGTGACCACCAATATACACCTGGATCATTCCTCCCCCCTTAGGAAGCAATGGTCCCCATTGCGTTAAGTTCCTCCATGAGATGAGGAAATTTCTGCTGAACTTGGTCCCTGGTGAACCACTTTCCTTGGTGCAGGAGTTGGCCAGCTTTGACAACCCGATACAGTTGGATCTTCTATTGGTGAGTGTTCTTGATTTGCATGTCCATGATACAATCTGTGGTGGCCTGTTCCATGCAGTCTGGGTTTAACTCTGTTGGTGTGAGTTGTTCTGCAATGTCCGAGGTGTCCAGTAGAGGTGGGAAGTAAGGACGAAGGTGATCCACATTGAAGACTGGGTGCAGACCAAGGAATGGTGGAATACTGAGCTCAAAGGAATTGTTCCCTACAGCCTTGGTGATGGTGTACGGCCCGTATCGGAGCGGGCGAAGCTTGCGGTGGGGTCCAGTGAGGCGCTCCTTCTGCAAATGTAGCCATACTTTGTCGCCCACATGGAAGTTGTGTGGCACCCGGTGTTGATCATGGCGCTGCTTGTACTTCGCATTGGCTCTGTCCAATATATCATGAACCTGTTGGAGGATGTGTTGAATGCGCTCGATGAAGCTACTTGCTTTGTCAACTTCAGACTGGACATGAGCTGAATCGGCCTGAGCAGCTGCAAATGGCATGGCTACGTCAATGGGACATAGTGGCTGGAATCCCAAGCCCACCTGAAAGGGGCTATGGCCAATTGAACTGTGGAGAGCCCGGTTATAACTATGTTGTACATAAGGGAGGCTCTCGTCCCATGTGCGTGGATGCTTTGAATTGTACATGCGCAGAATGTGTACAATCATTCCGTTGACGACCTCTGTCTGGCCATCTGTTTGGGGATGGAAAGCTGTGGACTTGGTGAGCTTGGTATCCAACATCGACCAGAGGCTGGACCAAAATGTGCCGAGGAACCTGCTATCCCGATCTGATATGATAGACTGTGGGATCCCAAAGTGCACCCACACTCGTTCAAAGAAGAGTTTAGCAGTGGCTTCTGCTGTGATATTCTTCTTACATGCCGCCATAATGGCCATCTTCGAGAATCTGTCAACGACCATGAAAACACAGTCATTTCCATTCTTAGTAGAAGGCAGGCCCGACATGTAATCCATGGAGATGGATTCCCAAGGTCGACTAGGGGTAGGTAGTGGAGTATATAGGCCTTTCTTCTTGATGGTCGGTTTGGCAATGGCACAAGCAGTGAGGATCTGATGTGCTTCTCGAAATCCTTTCGAAGGTTCAGCCACTAGAAATACTTCTGCAGTATTACTACTATTTTCTTGACCCCAAAATGACCAGCGACTCGACTGTAGTGTGCTTCCCATATCATCTTGGCACGCTTGCTTGAATGAACACAAAGGTGTCCCAGGTGACATAAAAGTGCATCTTGGAGGTGAAAATTTGGAACTTGCGTACCCCCCAAGAGTGCCTTGTAAGTGTGGCCAAATTCTGGGTCACTCTCATAGAGAAGTGGCCAATCAGAAGTCTCGTGCCCATAAGAGTTGAGCATGGTGATGAGCACCACGTTCGGTGGTCGGCTAAGGCAGTCTGCAACATTATTGGTGCTACCCTTCTTGTACTTGATGTTCAAATGAAACTGTTGCAGATATGTGGACCACTTCTGATGGCGATAATTCTGCAACTTCCCTTGTGTCTGTATGAATTGCAGGGGCCGGTGGTCTATGTGGATGATTGTTTCCTTCCCCAAAATGTAATTCTTCCATTGTCGACAAGCTTGCACAATGGAATACATTTCTTTGTCATAAGTGGGATACTTGCGAACTATGTCAGACAATGTATCACTGTGATATGCCACTGGATGTCCCTGTTGAGTAAGAAATGCCCCAATAGCATAGTCAGAGGCATCTATCTCGATCTCAAATGGTTGTTGCAAGTCTGGTAATGTGAGCACTGGGGCAGAACAGAGGCGATTTTTCAATTCTGTGAACGCCTTCTATTGAGGTTCCGACCAAAAGAATTTTGCTCTCACTCCTCACTTGGTGACTTGACTCAAGGGCCAAGTGATATGAGAGAATCCCAACATGAATCTACGGTAGAAATTAGCAAGACCCAGAAAGATGCGAAGCTCTGTTATAGTGTTTGGGGCTGGCCAATCCCGAATGACTTGGATCTTGGCTGGATCCACATGCACCCCCCTTTCATCAATAATGTATCCTAGATATTGAACTTGGGTCATGCAAAACGTGCACTTCTCCGAATTGGCACAGAACTTGTGTTGCCGCGGTGTTTGGAGGACTTGTCGGATGTGGTGAAGGTGGTCTTCCCAAGTTTGACTAGAGATCAGAATGTCATCCAAGTACACCACTACAAATGAGTTGGTGAATGGCTGCAAGATGTGGTCCATCATCCTCATGAAGGTTGCGGGAGCATTCGTCAACCTGAAAGGCATGAACAACCATTCGAAAAGGCCTTCCTTGGCTTTGAAGGTAGTCTTCCACACATCAGAGGGTTCAATTGGTACCTGGTGATACCCAGACTTCAGGTCGATCTTGCTGAAATATTTTGCACCTTTGAGTTGGTCCAGAAGGTCATCAATCCGTGGGATTGGGTACCTATTCTGAACAGTGATCTTTTTCAGTGCCCGATAGTCAATACAGAGTCTCCAATTCCCATCCTTATTCTGTACCAACACGATCGGGCTCCCACAGGGCGATGAACTTGGTCTGATGTGACCTTTCTACAATAGCTCCTGAATCTGCCTCTTGATTTCATCATTCTCTAGAACAGAGCGCCGATATATCAATCCATTGGGTAGCGGCGCACCTGGGGTTAGATCAATTAGGTGCTTGACCTAACAGTGCAGAGGAACCCTTGTGGGTGAGGTGAAGATGTCCCCGTACTCCTCCACAACCTTATCCATTTGTTGTTGTCGTGCAGAGGAGCCCTGTCTAGAGGTCTTGGCCACAGTATTCTTCTTGCCCTGGGGGAAAATCATTAGGAAAACGAATTTCCTGGTTTGGGAAATGAGCTTACTGCATTGTTTTGCAATAACCAAAGAGATAGTGGTAGGAGGTGGTACCTCTGGTATCTTGTACAACTTATTTCCCAAAGTAAAAATAACAGCACGAGGTCGAGACTCATACACAGCATGACGCTTCCACAAGTATGGTTGTCCTAATAATACATCAGAAACATCAATAGGAGCAATGTCACATAATACCTCATCCGTGAAGGGCTTGATGTTATAGGGAAGGTGACACTGCTGGCTGACGCGGAGATCTCGTCCTTGGTGAAGCCACCCGATGGTGTATGGATGTGGGTGAGCTGTGGTCAGAAAGCCCAACCACTTCATGGTGTCTAGTGAAATGAGGTTATTTTGGCTCCCATTGTCGACAATGAACTGTATAGGGGAGCCCTTTACCCACATCTGGGAGTGGAAGAGACGTTCCTCCTCCTCTAGATCTTCCGGTTCCTCCTTCTGGATCTTTGTAGTGGCAACAGTGGCGTTGGGCTCCGCATCAATAATCTATTTCCCTTTTTCATTCCCCTTTTCAGGTTCTGATTCAGATTCGGAGCATGCATCTAACTTAGAAGCCCTCATCTCGGCCACTAGCAACTACTTGGCCCAACACTCACTTGTGTTGTGAGTGGAGCTCTTATGGAACTCACACCACTTTCCCGTGTCCTTCTTTGGCTTTGTGGTGTTGTTCTTTTCTTATGGCTTCGACGGGTTGTATTTAGTCGTCATGCCTTGGCTTTGTCCTTTGTTCTGTGGTTTGGAAGCACCTTTCCCTTGCTTTTGATTCGCAGATCCAAAGTCCCGCTTCTTCTATTTGAATTTATGCTCAATCTTGGCAACATACCGATATGCCGTACCAAGCGAGGAGATGTTGAGGAACTCCATTTCCTCCTGAATGTATCTGTGCAGACAGCTGCGATAATTTAGCACCAGATGTTTCTCTGAATCTTTGATACCCAACTTTGTGCGCAAGGTGTGGAACAGATTCGTCAGCTCATGCACATCTTGATCCCATTGTTGTCGCAGCGTGGTCCATTGTATGTACTTGTCCTCATAGCTCCCCACAAGATAGTAATGTTCCTTGACGGCGTCTTGAAAAGAATTCCAAGTTGGTACGGCCAAGAACAGAGAGGGTTCTGTCTGGTCCTTGTTCTCACACTAGGTTTCCCACCAGTCCTTAACATGGGGGGTAGCTTTGAGGAGTGAAAAAATAATCTTCTCCCGATCTGAAAAGTCATGAACAGAGAAATATCATTCTAATAGATTCAACCATCTATCTATAGCATCTGTGTCTATTTGACCCTCAAATATGGGAATGTAAAAATTTACTTGTACCTTAAAAGGAGTCACGCCTCCAGAGTGGCTGCTGGATGCAGATGTGCCACTGGTGGGCAGCCGTTGAAGGATCTGAGCAAAGTTATCCATCATCGCATTCCTTTGTTTTTCAAGGGCCTCCTCGAGAAATATTTTGATAGGATCTCCTACTCCCTCATCTTTCTTTTCATCCTCCATGGGCATCCGTCGAGGTTTACGAGGCCTATCTTGCAAAGGTTCCACCAGATCAAACCCTAGCTCCTTATACCCCGACTTCGTTGGGCACATGCAAAGAAGGATCGAGAAAAAGCAGACTGCTCTGATACCACTGATCCATATTTATGCAGGAACGCAACAGAATAAACATATAACCATAAATACAGAGATGAAGCAGAAATAACACTTCATTTCATTAATATCAAAGAACTAAAATTTGCTTACAGATAGAATGGAAATAAAACTAGCTAGGGCATTGGTAGCTATCTTTGAGAAGAGATGTGGCGGCTACAAGCTGTTGAAAATGCAACAAGATGATGAAGCTTAGTGAAATGAAGTCGCCTTCACTAAGTGGGCCCGCAGGCGAATTCTGGCGCAAAGTCTATTTTTAGACTATGTCTATTTTTAGACATATGGAGCATGGTCCAGGGGTTGCAGTATGTTATTCTTGGATTATTGGTCATGTTGGTAAAAATAGATGGGACTCTATTTTTTTGACCTATAGGTCGATAGGTCGATGTCTATTTTTAGACTGCCTATCCTAAAAATAGGGAAGTCAAATATTATTTATCCTTAATAATATTTGGACTATAAACATCAGTTTACTCTCTTGGAGCACTTCAGTTCGAGCTACAGAAGTGGCTCATGCATATGACAGAGGAATTACGCTATTCCCAAGGGTTTTATGGCATCATGCATGGTTGAATTCAGTTAGGACTTCAGTGGCAGAAGTTTGGTGGAGTTAATGAGACAGCTAGTGGAGTTGTGTTCTGTTTATTTTAGTTGAACTAGTTGAGATTAGTTTAACTAGCTAATCAATTAGTTAAGAGTGGAGTGAATTAAATATTATTTAATTCATTAATTAGTAACTCATTATTCAACTCAAGAACACATCAGTTCACTACAGTGCATGATCAGTTCAGTGGAGACCAGTGAAAGAGGTAGATGAAAGGGTGGAGTTAGCTATCAGTGGCGACATCAGTTGTGCATGAGATTTGCACCACACTTGGAGGAATTGCCCATGATGATTGCGCCGTCAAGCCAAGGAGATTCGAACCTTGGATCTCTATATAGACAGGCCTGGATTGCGCAATAGAGGCAAGGCAATTGGCGGTGAGTTTTGAACCAGTAACCTGTTCAAAACTGAGTTAGTTTGTGTGTAACTTCATGAGAAAGTACTGAGTACTTGTGAGGAGTATTGTACTGATTTTGTTACATGATTTCTCCATTATAATATACACAATAGCTACGGGGTTTTCAACTATAAGCTTTCCCCATACATACTGTGTTAATGTGTATGATGATTTGATGTGTTATCGCTTGATTTTATTTCCGCATGTTTGATGATCTGAGTGGAAGAGATTATGTGTTGCATATAAATTCGAATTGTATGTGATCAGGATAGTCTCTGTGGATAATTAATCATTATTCAGCAAATTTCTACATGGTATCGGAGCTATTGAAGTTCAGATTGATCATCACAGTGATTACAAACTTATTTCGGTAGACAGAGTCTGCATGCGGGCCAGGTAGCCTCCGGATTCATCTTTCTTCGGAAAGTGAAAGGTCTGGTAAATGCCCCTTGTAGTCAATCTCTGTGCTAGAAATAATTTTTTCTCACAGATCTAGAGTGGTTGAGCTTTGAGGTGGAATTCGAAATTTTGCAGCAGTTTTGTTTTCTTGGTGCCAGTGTTGAAAATGTCTTTCAATGGTTTGCGACTCGAATATGCTCTTGAAGGCAGTTCAAATTATGTTGCATGGAAGGATCGCATGGAGGCAGTATTAGAAGATAATGGTCTGAAGGAGTTCGTAGATACGGATGTCCAAAAGCCCACTGATCCTGCTGAAGTCGAAGCATGGCAAAAGAAGATGGCGAAATGTCGAAGGATCCCGTTGGAGGGCGTCAAGGATCATATTGTATCCAGCCTGCATGGAAAGGCTACTCCATATTTAATGTGGAAAGCTTTGACGGATCTATTCCAGAGTAAGAGTGACCAAAGGAAGCTGCCGCTCAAAGATAAGCTCAGGAACATCAAGATGGAGAAGGGCGACAGTATCGCCAAATACCTCACGAAGTTCACTCAATGCAGAGATGAGCCGGGAAGTGTGGGGGTGACTGTCGAAGACGAGGACATGGTCGACCTGGCTCTCCTTGGTCTTCCGAAGGCTTGGCACTCATATCAAGATAGTGTCAATGGTCGGGAGAAGCTGCCGGGATGGGAGCGCCTTTGGGCGGATCTCATGCAGGAGGAGATAAGGAGGACTACTCGAGATGGATCTTCATCAAAGGGAGCCGATGAAGAAAACTGCGCTTTGGTTGCCAAAGCAAAGAAAGGGAAGGGTAAGAAAACCTCTCATTCTGGTGCAAAGGGCAAGAAGCAGGATATGGTGAAAGTGAAATGTTTTCACTGCCATGATCACGGACATTATGCTACCAATTGTCCAAAGAAGAAGAAGAACAAGCAAGCGGGAAGATCTGCAGATGGAGAAGCTTTGGCTTCATAGTTCGAGCTTGACTTTTCACTGATCGCATGCTTGGTTTCAAGTGTGCTGGGATCGGTATGGTTCTTGGACAGCGGTGCGTCATTTCATATGACGGGAGATCGGGAGTTGTTCTCAAATCTGGAGGACAAAGATTCGGGTGTGCACATCGAGATGGGCGATGATGGTAGATACAGTGCGACTGGTATCGGTACCATATCCTTTCAGAGGGAGTCTGGTAAACCCTTTGTATTAAAGGATGTCATGCATGTACCTGGATTGAAGAAGAACTTGATCTCTGTGGTGATGTTGGAGGATAAGGGGTATGATGTGGTCTTCAGCGAAGGAAAAGCCCTTCCTGCGCAGTAAGACTACTGGAGAGGCCCGGAAGATAGGGGTTCGAACCAAGAACCTTTATCAGTTGCAGGTAGATGGCTGCGCAGCTATGGCATGCAAGGCGGGAGAAGTGGTGAGCCGGGATGATGAGGGCGGACTGTGGCACAGGAGATTGGGCCACCTTCACCATGGAGCTTTGAAGATTCTGCAGCAGATTTCTACTGGGCTTCCTAAGGGCACCCTTGCGCAGTCAGATCAGTGCAAGGGGTGTACTTTAGGGAAGTATGTGAAAGCCACCTTTCACGAGACGACAATCCTTGAGAGAGTTCACACAGACGTGTGTGGTCCTTTCTCAGTTGCTTCGACAGCAAAGCACAAGTATTATGTGATCTTTGTTGATGATTTCTCTTGAAAGTTCTGGATCTTCTTCATGCAGAAGAAGAGTGATACATTCGCGAAGTTCTGTGAGTTTAAAGCACTGGTCGAGAAGGAGTCGGGGAAGAAGGTGATTTCTCTAAGGAGTGATAACGGTGGTGAATTCATCTCGGCTGAATTCAAGGAGTTCTGTAGCACAGAAGGGATTCAGAGAGAGCTCATCGCACCCCATAACACACAGCAGAATGGGGTGGCTGAGCGGAAGAACAGAACGATCGTGGGTGCTGCACGAGCGATGTTGCATGATCGGGGCCTACCCCTTCACTTGTGGGCTGAGGCATGCAATACAGCAGTGTATGTGCAGAACCGTTGTCCTCACAAGGTTCTTGGCATGAGTACACCAGAGGAGGCTTATTCTGGCAAGAGGCCCGATATTTCCCATTTGCGGATTTTCGGATCTCCTGTCTACATGCATGTGACGAAGGATGCGAGAAGGAAGCTGGATCCAACTGCTGAAGTTGGAATATTTGTGGGGTACAATGATACACCTCACAACTATCGGGTGTATGTGCCAGACAGTCGCAAGACTGTTGTGCGACGGGATATAAAATTTCAGGAGGAGAAAGCCATGCAGTGTTCGCTTGAGAGGGAGCTACACTTGCATGCAGATGAGGAGCTGTTAGTTCCTAAGGAGGAGCTTCCGGATGTGGGTCAGCCACAAGAGGAGGTTCAGGAGGTGGAAGAAACCACCCAGGCAGCGCCAACCATCAGAGGGCGCATGCGCACTACAGAAGCTGAGCGACTGGCTCGAGATGTAGAGAAGGTTGTAGGACCACCTACAGCACAGCGCAGACAGAGACAGTCACCGGATCGGTACACTGGATACATGGCTCTTGTGAGTCAATGTGTTGTGACGGATCCATCCTCTTTTGAGGAAGCTGTGGAGGAACCCGCATGGGTTGATGCCATGATCGAAGAATATGATTCGATCGTCAGGAACAGTGCATGGGAGATTGTCCCAAGACCGGTGGGAAATCAGTGGTGGGTTCGCGATGGATCTACAAAGTGAAGCAGGCGGCTGACGGGAGTGTGGAGAAGTACAAGGCGAGATTTGTCGCCCGTGGCTTTTCACAAATCGAGGGGATCGATTATGAGGAGACTTTTGCACCTGTCGCAAGGTACTCTTCCATACGGACGATCCTTGCTCTCTCAGCGCAGATGGGGTGGCACATTCATCAGATGGATGTGAAGACTGCGTTCCTCAATGGATTTATTGAGGAAGAGGTGTACATAGAGCAGCCTGAAGGTTTTGATATCTTCAGCAGTGAGTCGCATGTGTGCCGACTCAAGAGAGCATTGTACGGGCTGAAGCAAGCACCTCGTGCTTGGTACACTCGGATAGACAGCTACTTCACCGGGCTTGGATTCTCCAAGAGTGAGGCGGATCTAAACCTGTACCAGATTGTGGTGGAGGGGAAGCTGTTGATCATCATACTGTATGTAGATGATGTGATTTTGACTGGCGACGAGCAGTTGATACTTTCATGCGAGGAGGATCTTGCACGAGAGTTTGAGATGAAGGACCTGGGCATCCTTCATTATTTCCTGGGATTGGAGATTTGGCAGCGCAGTGGAGGACTGTTTGTTTCTCAGGGCAAGTATGCCCGGGAGATTCTGGAGAGGTTCAACATGCGAGGCTGCAAGCCTGTTGACACTCCTCTTCCTGGTGGTTGGAGGAAGGAGGATGCTACTTCAGCGGAGGTAGTGGATGCCACTGTCTATCGACAGTTGGTGGGGTCGCTTATGTATCTGGTCAATACACGACCCGATATATGCTATGCAGTTAACCAGCTTTCGCAAGCTATGGTTAAGCCTACCAAGCTCTTTTGGAAGGCGGGCAAGCATTTATTGCGCTATATCAGAGGCACATCGGGATATGGTCTATGGTACAGACAGGAGGATGGAGTGAAGCTTTCTGGCTTCACTGATGCAGATTGGGCAGGGAGTCCAACGGACCGGAAGAGCACTTCTGGAGGAGTTTTCAACATTGGGTCGACAGCAGTTTCCTGGTACAGCAGGAAGCAGAGATCTGTGGCACTCAATTCAGCAGAGGCCGAGTACATGGCAACTAGCTTGGCTGCATGCGAGGCTATTTGGCTATTTGGATGAGGAAGATCCTCGCAGGATTGTTCGGGTTGCATTTGGAGCCTACAGTGATCTACTGTGATAACCAGAGTTGCATTAAACTCTCGGCTAATCCAGTATTTCATGATAGGTCCAAACACATCGACATCAGGTACCATCATATCAGAGATTGTGTTCAGCGGAGAATCATGATGTTTTCATATGTTCCCACGGAGGATCAGGATGCCGACATCCTGACGAAGGCGCTCACCAGGAGCAAGTTCGAATTCCATAGAGGCAGGATAGGGGTTGCAGATAATCCATATCTTGCTAAGAGGGAGTGTTGAAAATGCAGCAAGATGATGGAGCTTAGTGAAATGAAGTCGCCTTCACTAAGTGGGCCCGCAGGCAAATTCTGGCGCAAAGTCTATTTTTAGACATATGGAGCATGGTCCAGGGGTTGCAGTATGTTATTCTTGGAGTATTGGTCATGTTGGTAAAAATAGATGGGACTCTATTTTTTGACCTATAGGTCGATAGGTCGATGTCTATTTTTAGATTGCCTATCCTAAAAATAGGGAAGTCAAATATTATTTACCCTTAATAATATTTAGACTATAAACTTCAGTTTACTCTCTTGGAGCACTTCAGTTCGAGCTACAGAAGTGGCTCATGCATCTGACAGAGGAATTACGCTATTCCCAAGGGTTTGATGGCATCATGCATGGTTGAATTCAGTTGGACTTTAGTGGCAGAAGTTTGGAGGAGTTAATGAGACAGCTAGTGGAGTTGTGTTCTGTTTATTTTAGTTGAACTGATTGAGATTAGTTTAACTAGCTAATCAATTAGTTATGAGTGGAGTGAATTAAATATTATTTAATTCATTAATTAGCAACTCATTATTCAACTCAAGAACACATCAGTTCACTACAGTGCATGATCAGTTCAATGGAGACCAGTGAAAGAGGTAGATGAAAGGGTGGAGTTAGCTATCAGTGGCGACATCAGTTGTGCATGAGATTTGCACCACACTTGGAGGAATTGCCCATGATGATTTCACTGTCAAGCCAAGGAGATTCGAACCTTGGATCTCTATTTAGACAGGCCATGATTGCGCAATAGAGGCAAGGCAATTAGTGGTGAGTTTTGAACCAGTAACCTGTTCAAAACCAAGCTAGTTTGTGTGTAACTTTATGAGAAAGTACTGAGTACTTGTGAGGAGTATTGTACCGAGTTTGTTACATGATTTCTCCATTATAATATACACAATAGCTGCGGGGTTTTCAGCTATAAGCTTTCCCCATACATACTGTGTTAATGTGTATGATGATTTGATGTGTTATCGCTTGATTTTATTTCCGCATGTTTGATGATCTGAGTGGAAGAGATTATGTGTTGCATATAAATTCGAATTGTATGTGATCAGGATAGTCTCGGTGGATAATTAATCATTATTCAGCAAATTTCTACACAGGCCTCTGAAATGAGTTAAAATGAGGCTCGAGGGCCTATTTATTACTTAGAAACAATGGTAAATCCTAAACAGCCAAAGCCCTAACCCTAGGAGATGAATTGCCAAAACTATGGGCCCCGTTTGGGTAAATTGCTGTTTCAACTTCCCAGGGGCATAACTTTGGCATACGATATCCGTTTGACACGTACCATACCTCGTTAGAAATATCTATCTAAGGAATACAAATTTTGAACGAACAACATCGGTCCATAGAACCATGTTGCTCTCTGTTTTCCCAAAAAACGTCGTTTAGGGCCTCAAAACGGCTCCGAAAGTTCAGGACCCGAAAAACTGCTAAAAATAGTAAGTTGTGCCGAAACTGAAAAAATGAAAGAGACAATGGTGGGGCCCCAAGTGGAATAGGCGGGTGACCACCAATATCCACCTGGGTCAAGGCTTGCACTCTTCTTGGATTGGATACACTGAAACTAACACCGATTATGTTGGAATTAGATGATCGGTTTGTAATTAAGCCAAAGGGATATATTGCAGATATTATTGTTTCAGTAGACTCTTTGGAATATCCAATTGATTTCCTAGCTCTTAATCCTAAAGATAAATGATAATGAAATTATCTTATAATAGGCAAGCCTTGGCTTTCCACTACTGATGTGTATATTGGATGTCAAACCGGAAATATGACAATTGCATCCTTTATCCACCTTTCAATCCAAACATGGAGGTTGGAAGTTCAATATGGTTTTCTCTGGATTATGAAAAAGTTAATCTCCATATTGTCCTCACTAATTATAAAGCCCTTAATTTTAAACGACATATCAAATATGATACTATCAGAATTTTCTTTAGCTAACCATCTATAGTAGAATACCCAATATTTTAAATGTTGGGAGTTGTATTAGACAATGAATCCCAAGGTGATCCTATAGAAGGATCTACCACTGATCACATTCCTATGATGGTAGTTTTATCACAGTTATTTTCTAATCCATGAGTCCATTCCATAGTTTTGTTTTTAGGATTAAAGTTCAAAAAATTTCAAAATTTCAATTTTTTTTTTGGGCACTACCGGAATTTCTAGAAGCACCATTTTTTAAGGCCTTTTAGACAGTCTATTATTTCTTGTTTCTGTCTTTTTATTTTTATTTTCCGATGCTACCAGAATTTCTAGAAGCATACTCTGTTTTTTAAATAAAATGAAAAAGTGCATCCGCTTTAGTTGTACCATGTGTTGTAGGGTTAAAACACATAAAATATTTTTTAAATCCTTTAGATCCCAAGATAGGTGTTATATTACAGTCAGTTAGCCAAGTTTAAGTCCTTGTATACATTGAGTCACATGTGTCATCTGCAGTTAATGGATGAACTGTTGCCTATCATGCTTGTCTATGCCAAGTCAGTTATCCATATGTTAAGGTACGTGTTTTTCTGAGTTAGAGGGATTGTTGTGATCACACCACACACCATAACCATTCGATTGGTTGCACAATAGTGCTGTCGGAAATTCAGGCCAATCAACAACACATTTTGTGGAGGTGATTGCAAGTCATAAAAATACTTGTCATAAGCCATTTGGAGCTCTCATATGGAAAACACAGCCAAATGATGGTGGTGATGTTGTGTCACATGGTGCACATCATGATAATGAATATTTTAATGATGGAGGGTGATTTGCATGGGGTGGTGAACCAATATTTAGTTTTAAAACCACCTAAAAAATAGGAATGTTGTCATTTGAAGTTTGAGCTGTTGGATTCGAGTTTGCTGAGAGTTATATTTGGAGAAGTAGTCTGGATTTCAGACAAGATTCCAGAGAAGAATGCATGCCACACTTGTAAGGTAAACTATTCCTATTCTGCCACCTATCATTTGCAAGAGACATAGTCATTTATTTTTCTGAAGATGACTAAAAAAGGTGGTAAGATAAATCGAATAGAGCCACAGGGTGCAGATTTGGTTGATGCCAATCCAAGGGTAATAATTTTTTTTATGCAGTCAGGATGGTATCCTCTTTGTACTAGGTTGGGAAGCTCACATTCAGGGGTTTCTCAAGAGTTTTCTAACTCTTTTAATGGACATGAGGCTACATTTTATGGCCTTACTTTGTAGGTTTTTGAAGATTCCTTTATTGAAGCCTTTAACCTTCCCCAAGAAGGAGAAAGCTGGTTCAAGGGACAACTTATTACAGGAGGTGATCTCAACATCTTCCTCAAGGATTCTCATAGAGATCCAAACTGGGAAAAAGGCATCCCAAGCAGCTACCTTAAGAATGGTTGGGCAGAGGCGATTAAGCTTATCAAGATATACCTCACATGTGAAAGAATATATACAGTGGTATTCCTCTATCACATGAGGTTTCTTTTTCATATTGCAGGGATGAATACATTGAATCTTCCATTTTTCTTGTTGAAAATCCTGACCAAGATTTTAGTAAGGGTTCAGACCCATAATGATGTTTCTGAGTATAGCTTGTACCATCAAGCTTTGATCAAAGTTCTCATTGAAGAAGAGTCAAGGAAGAGAAATCGGACTTGGGACCACTTTATATTCTATAGGGTAGGAAAACCTGCACCTACACCTCTAGTTCGATAGTAAAAACCTCAGCTTGCAAAGAGAAGAACAAAAAGAAAGGCCCAGAAAGAAAAAATTTATAAGAATGCCAAGGGCAAGAAAGAGAAATTTTTTGTAGGAAAAGTTGAAATAAAGGTGGAAAAAGGAGAGAGATCCTGATCAAGCAAGACCAAGTCCATGAATATAGTACCCCATGTTCCTCCATTTCCAAATGTATACACTAGAGCCAGAAGAGGAAGGTCTACAACAACAGAAAAGTCAAAAGCACAGGTGCTACCAGAAATTTCAGAAGCACATTTTTAGAAAAATTTGTAGAAGGAGTATCAAACTACACTATCATATGAAGAACTCCTCAAGGATGTTGGATATGAAATCACCAGGAAGAAGAAGAAGGAAGAAACTGAACCTATTTCTAGCACCAGAAAGAGACATACAAGAGAGAGCAATAAGTTTAGGCTTAAATCCAAGGCTCTTCTCAAGCCAAGCCTAATGATAGAATTCATTGATGTTGAAGGGAAGCCTGAAGGTTAAAAGACAGAGAAAACAAAAAAATCCATGAAGAAAAGCAAGAACCCAACCCCTTCAGAACAATGCTTAGAGCCCTCAAAAATAATAAAAACACAAAAGGGTTCTAATGAGGACAAATACCCTATCAAGGAGGCAAATATAAGAGCAACCAGATCCAGAACATCAGCTACTTATAGCAAAACTAATTTAGATAAAATGGCTAAAGCTGAAACACACTTAGAGGAAAGGTAAAAAGGTTTTTGGTACTAATCCCTTTTTGTTAATCAGTTATAAATTTTGAACATTAGCCTAGGTGTCATGGAATACAAGTCAACACATAATTTTCATCATTTTTCTATGTTTTTTTAAAAAGAAACTGGGCGCTACCAGAATTTCTGGTAGCATTCCAAATTTTGCGCAGTTACAGGTTTTTATTAGGATTTTTGGTAGCACCTGTTTTAACTGAATTTTGATACCTATCAGCAAGTTTTTCCGAGCTAGTTAACGATGGATAATAACCGATAACCAAATGGATAATACATGTGATGGTGAGAGGTGGTTATGAGGTTGTTGGAGGTCTTATTAAATGAAGCTACATGGTTATTAAAGACCCAAGACACAAGGAGAAAGTTCAGTGGAAAAATGGGCAACATGATAGTACACTTAGCATTCTAGCCCATAATTCTTCTCTTCTTCTTTCTCCATATGTCCTTTCAGTTAGATTTCGAGGAGATAAGGAGGTAATGTATTTTGAAACATATGTTATGTTAGAATTATTGTTTCCTTCTTTTTAGAAGAGATGGAGTTGGTTCCTCTCTTGCTATATATAGCACTTGTAAATACTATTTTCAAGTTGGATGTTTGTCTACCTTATGACTGAATATAATTAAAAAAAAACCTTTTTGCTTCTTGCTGGAGGATTTTGTGACTCAAGGAACATCTAATATGTGGTGTGTATATTTTCTTTGTTAATTTATTCTAAAATATGAATTGCAGCAACTAGTAAAGTGTGAGTGAGAAGCTTTTAAAGGATTTAACAGTAAATTATCTGCTTTCAGTTTTTTGCAAGTTATATGTGTGTAATAGAAAATGTCAGTGAATATTTCATAAAGGATTTGTGGAATACTTTATACATGCAATTTATTTTCTAAGTGTTGTTTGCTTAACATAAAAAGAGCTTATGTTAAAGGCCATCATCATAGCTATGTGACTGATTTAGGATAGGAATATCTCCTGAAATAGGTACCAGTTATTCATCTTCTTCCACTTGTGTACTATGCTCCCTATACTACCTTTTACCCACACAATTTATACTTGCCATTTAAATGAACTATTATGTGTAAGGCTTACTCCTTAAGCAGTCAAGGAGTGACTTCTTACGCTAACAGGTAGTTCATAATAGTATCCCTATTGAAATTGAGCCTAGTAAAATGTTAAACATTAATGTTGGCCTTACTGATTCTCAATGTAAGAGATTAATACAAGTTATCTATAAATATAAACCATCTTTTTCTTGAAATCATACATATATGAAGGGCGTTGATCCACAATTGTGTACACATCATATTTATCTCGAGAGATATGCTCGCCCTATTCGTCAACCCCAAAGGAGGCTAAACCCACACTTTAAGGATGTAGTTAAACAAGAACTCGAGAAATTTCTCGATGTTAATTTTATATATCCTATATCCAACATTCAGTGGGTCTCGCCATTAATTTTTGTTCCGAAAAAGAATGGAAAATACAGGATTTACATAGAATATAGAGAATTAAATAAGGCCATGCAGAAGGATCGTTTTCCTATTCTGTTCATTGATCAAGTCCTTGATACCCTTACTGGGTAGAAATTTTTTTCCTTCATAGAAGGATTTAGTGGATATAATCAGATTCATATTGCTTTATAATACCAAGACAAAACCACATTTACTTGTACATGGGGAAATTTTTCATACCAAGTCTTTCCATTTGGTCTTTTTAACACACCTGCAATTTTTCAAAGAGAAAATATAAGTTTATTTTATGATCTAATTAATGGAGGACATAAACTCCATATGGATGATTTTATGCCTTATGGCGATGAATTTGATAAATCCTTAAGAAATTTAGAAAAAATCCTCATGAGATGTATAGCCATCAGGTTGTGTCTTAGTAATGAAAAATTTCATATGTTGATGACCAAAGGTATAGTACTGGGAAATTTTATTTCCATTGCAGGAATTCAAGTAGATCCGGCAAAATTGAGGTAATTCAAAAAATTCTTTTTCCTCAGACTCCAAAAGAGGCATGTAGTTTTCTTGGCTATGCTACTTTCTATAATTGTTTTATAGCTCAATTTTCCAAAATTGCAACACCTTTATATGCATTAACATGAAATGTAAAGGATTGAAAAATGTGATAATTCTTTTTTAGAAATGAAGAAATTACTATTCACAACACCAATATTGAGGGGTCCCAATTGTAAATTACCATTCTGTTAGTGTCAGTATTTGCATATCGCCATCAGTGATAAAAAATACTATTTTCATATCATTTTAGGAGTCCCACTCAGAAATTTTTTATCATTCCATTAGGTCATGCAAAAACATTACTCACTGATGGTAGTCCTAGTCCAAAAACATCACTCCTAAAAAATTAATACTTTCTGGCCCACCTTCATGTCTTGCTGAGCATACTTCAGTCATGAAAGTCCTTTTCATCATGTCATTATATCAATCAAGTCACCATGAATTCTGGTCAATCAAAGTCTTCATTAGGTCTCTAGGTTTTCATTTTTCCAAGGTCCAAATAAAACACCATTTCATTGCATAAGGTCAAAAAAAGTATGAGAGTAATCCAAATAATATCCCTTTACCATCTAAAGAGGATTTGAAAGCGTGTAAATATGGTTTCCAAAGTTTTAATTTTGATTTCAAGTGTGAGTTTCATTCTGAAATGTTGTGAAACCAGCTCCAAAAATATAAGAAAAGAGATATCAACGCCTTAGAAATAAGCCACTTTGAGGGGGAAACCTCCAATACATTACATAAATGAACAATTATTGGATGATTCAAATTACAAAACCTCCTTTCTATATATATAATTCCATGGGGCCACAATGTAATCCTAGTGGGGCCACAATTTAATCCAAGCCGACCTAACAATAATAATTTAAGGGCACAATAATAACAATATGGGGGTTAGAGGGGTACAATAATAATAATAATGGGGTTACACTAACAACAATAAGGGACTATAATAGTAATATAGGGACCTAACATGCTCCTCTCCTTCAAAAAAGTGTTGTCCTCAACGCTTTAGTATTCTGGGTTGTTCTGTATAAAATTCTCATCCTCCCATGTAGAATCTTCAATGGGTAAGTTTTTCCAGTTGATGAGATACTCTGAAATTGATCGATTCCGTAGCTGTCGAGTTCTTGCTTCTGTGACCGCTTCAGGTTCCAATATTATTTTTCCTTCCTCATCAAGTTCTGGAAATATTGTTTGAACTGGAAGATTTTCACCTATAACCTTCTTTAAGCATGAAACATGGAAAACTGGATGCACTCGTGAAGAAGCAAGAAGCTCCAATTTGTATGCCATAGTGTCAATATTTTGCAACACCTTGTAAGGACCATATTACTTTGGTGATAATTTATTATCCTTATTAGCTTGCTTCAGGGACATTTGTTTGTATGGTTGTAGCCGTAAAAATACCCAGTCTCCTACATCAAAAATTCTCTCGCTGCGATGTTGATCTACATGTTGTTTCATTCAATTTTGTGCCAAATTTAGGTTATCCTTTAAGAGTTGGAGAAATTCTTGTTGATGCTCGATGTGATCTTACACTTCTTTAACCTTTGAATTTTTTCTTAAAGATGATGTGATGGATGGTTGATGATATCCATAAAGTGCCATAAATGTGGTCATTTTTGTTGCAGTATGGAAGGAAGTGTTATACCACCATTCTACGAGAGGTACGCACTTTACCCATTGTGTTTGTTTATCAGATACAAAACAACGAAGATATCCTTCCAAACATTTATTTACTATCTCAGTTTGACCATTGGATTGAGGATGATAAGATGAGCTATGAGCTAATTGAGTACCCAAACAAGAAAATAACTCCAAAAAAATTCCGGTAAAATGGGATCTAAATGGCTCAATATGCAGTTTCCATGTAGCTTTTGAATTGTGTCCATAAATGTAGTAGCAACTGTACTTGCTTTAAATGGATGAGATAATGCACAAAAGTATGCATACTTGGTAAGTATATCAACTACCACCATGATGACACTCTTTCCTTCAAACTTAGGTAAACCTGTGATAAAATCCATTGAAATCTCCTCCCAACATTGACTTGGAATGGATAAAAGTTGTAGAAGACTCGGGGTCTTAATTGTCTCAACTTTATTATGTTGGCAAACCAAACATTCCACCACAAACTTTTGAATATTAGATTTAATTCCATCCCAAAAAAAATTCTTTCTTCACCCTGTGGTAAGTTTTTAAAAATCCTGAGTGTCCTCCTAAAGGAGAAGTGTGCAATTCGAAAAGAATATTTTGTTTTAGTTGGGAAGTCTTACAAAAATATAAGATATATTTGTACCATAAGGAATCATTTTTCCAACTAAATGTATTAGATGTACTAGGATCTTGCTGCAACTTTTGAATGAGTGTCCACACTTCTTCATCCTTCTTCCATTCATCTCTTACTTCGGTTATCCAATCTGGTTGGATAATAGAAATGGTACAAAGCAATGCTTCCACCTCTTCATTATTTCCTGAGAGTGCATCTGCAACAACATTTAGCTTCCATTTTTTGTATATTATTTCAAAGTCATAACCCAACATCTTTGTGACCCATTTTTATTGTTCTTCTAAAGATATCCTTTGTTCCAAAAAGTTTTTAAGACTAGCATGTTCATTTTTTACCTTTAAGTGTCTTCCCATTAGGTAAGTTCACCATTTCTTTAGTGCATGTAGTATTGCTAGCATTTCCTTCTCATAAATAGGTTTTTGTAAATAATTTCCTTTAACTGGATGACTTTCAAAAGAAATGGGTCTTCCTTCTTGCATTAAAACAACACCAATTCCATTTCTTGAGGCATCACATTCCATAATAAAGGTTTTTGTGAAGTCTGGCGTAGCTAATACCGGTGCTAGGAAAATTGCCTCTTTAAGATGTTAAAAGGCCTTAGTTGCTTCAGGAGTCCATGAAAATGCATCTTTCTTCAATAATGTTGTTAGAGGTGATGCTATTCTCCCATAATTCTTAACAAACTTGCGATAATACCCTGTTAACCCAAGAAATCCTCGAAATTTCTTTATGGTTGTGGGGACTTTCCATTCCTTAATGGCTTTAATTTTGTTAGGGTCTACCTTAACACCCTCGTGAGATACAATATGAACCAGATATTCTACCTCTTGTACTCCAAAGAAACATTTGGATGTTTTTTCATATAATTGTTTCTCCTGCAATAGTTTGAGCATCCTATCAACATGTTGAACATGATCCTTCCAAGACCTGCAATAGATTAGTATATCATCAAAAATTACTCGCACAAATTTTCTAAGGAAGGGTTTGAAAATGGAATTCATCAACCCTTGAAATATAGAAGGTGCATTGGTAAGGCCAAAAGGCACGACCAAAAATTCATAATGACCCCCATGAGTTCGAAATTTTGTTTTCGGAATATCTTCAGTCTTCATTCTAATTTGATGATATCCTGAATGAAGATCCAACTTGGTAAAATAAATTGCTCCATGTGATTCATTCAATAATTCATCAATCATAGGAATGGGAAATTTATCTTTAATGGTGATCTTATTGAGCTCCCTATAATCTGGACACATGCACCATGGTCCATCCTTCTTGTGTACCAATACTACAGGAGCAGAGAAAGAACTTTGACTAGGTTTAATTATACCCGCCTCTAACATTTCTGCAATCATACGTTCAATTTCGCTCTTTTGGACATAAGGATATCTATAAGGCCTGATGTTTGGAGGAACACTTCCTGGAATAAAATGAATAGCATGATCATAATCATGAATAGGTGGGAGTCCTTTGGGAGTTTCAAACACCTTGGAATGATTGTCCAAGACTTTTTGGAGATATACATAAATAGATGATTTTGTTGTTGGAACTTCTAGTGAGCATAATTGTGCAATTACGCCTCGTTGTTATTTATTTAGAAGATTTTTCATGACATTAGAGCTTATTATCTTTCTCGGATTCCCTGCAATACTTCGTAATTTGACTTCTTTTCTTTCTGAAAAAAATTCAAGAAAAGTTCTTGAAAATTAAAGCTACCATCCCCAAAGATTGTAACCATTGTACTCCTAGTACAACATCAACACCTCCCATAGGAATGGAAAGCATTGGACTATTCAATACATATTCCCCCATGGTTAGCTTGATATTATGGCATTTTCCAAAGAAATTTATAGTTCCTCCATTTGCAACCATCACTTGACATTATGGTGCTAGGTATAGGAAACAATTCAATTCCTTGGTTACCTTACAATGAATAAAATTATGGGTACTACCTGAATCAATCAACACTATTACCTTTTTCTTCTTGATATGTCCTTTTATCTTGAGAGTTTGAGGAGTGGTAATTGTTGCCAATGCATTACACGATATGGTCAGATTCATTTCTTCCTCTTATAGGGTTGGTTCCTGGTGTATATCCGCTTCTTGTTCATTTTCTTCTTCCTCTTCAAAATCTATGTAAAATAATTTCTTCTCAGCACACTTATGACCTTTAGGGTATTTTCTATCACAATTGTAGCAAAGCCATTTTTCTCTTTTTTCTTCCATTTTTTGTGGTGTCAACCTTGTAGGTTGTGGAAATCTACGCGTAACAAAACTTCCCTCTTTATAGAAGTGAGTGGTAGGCTTACTTGTCGCCATAATTTTACATTCAATTTTTCTTGCCAACCTGAATGCCTTCTCCAATGAATCAGGTTCCAAAACGAGAAATTCATGATGGATGTTATCCTTTAAAGTACCTATGAAGAGATCAATCTTGTGTTCCTATGGAATATAAAATACCCTTATATTCAATTTTTGGAAGTCCTCAATGTGCTCCCCCACTAAACCCTTTTGTTTGAGATTTATCAATTGGCTAAAGAAGGTGTTGCTCTTTGTATCCTCATAATGTGCTATCATTTCCTCGGTAAAAATTAACCAAGTGAAATTTTTTTTACGGGAGCAAAGCCATCAATACCATACAAATGTATTTTTTTCTAAATGTAAAGTTGTAATGTGTACCTTTCGTGTGTTTTTCACATTATGGAGATCAAAATATTTCTCCATTTGTAGTATCCATGTTACAGGATCTTTTCCATCAAACTTCCTCATATCCATTTTTGGAATATGGTGGTTCATGCCACCAAAATTAAAGTTTATGAAGTCACGATTAACATTTATTTTTTTCTCATCATGAGTTTCCTCTACTATATTTTCACCATTAGGAAGCATTTCTTGTATCAACTTTGTCAAACCTTCCACGTCTGCTTTTAGATCATTCTTCATGTTTTCCATTTTTTCATTGATATTAGCTTCCATGTCATCCATCTTAGATTCCATGCCATCTATCTTAGATTCCATGCCTTTCTTCAAACCATCCATCTTAGTTTCCACACCTTTCTTCAAAACTTCCATGTCATTTTTTGTTGCTCTCTGCGAGAGCAAAATTTGTTGCACTTTCTCTTGTAATTTTGATATGCCATGTTGCCATTATTTGTCTTCATGAGTCATAGTAGAGCCTTATAAAGGCTTAATGGGTGTTGAATTATTTTTAGGGGCCATTTTATAAACATATATTGATATCTATTCTACAATATGCCCTTGGAATCAATTCAACTTGATTCTTCAAACAAGACTTACGCAATTTGGGAAACAAAATACACACCTTTTACTTGTTTTTGCAGAGCTCTGTATTGAAATTGAATTATCTCTACAATTGAAAATCCTCAATATCTGAAATTTTTCCCTGTAATATTCCTCTGAAGCTTATTTCAAATTCCACAGGTCTAACTTGATTTGGATTCTTCAAAACAAAGTTATGTCCAATGTCCCACAATGACCTAATTATGGACTGGTTCAGTAGAGAAAACTTGTATGATTTTCCACGTGTCATTGTTTGCTCCTTTGGCTCTAAAATTTATAGACAGGAAACTAAAGTCCATGTAATTCCAGTCACTTTTTACAAAATTCCAATCCGATGCTCAGAGAGAGAGAGAGAGTTATGAAGATTTTCCCACGATCACCTCTTTGAGATGAAATTAGGGAGCCTGAAAAAGACTTAACTTCCACAAATAATATCTCTAAAAATATTGTGAACCAAGCTCTGAAATTTTTCGATGATGTTTCACAGGATCTCAGCTTCGCACTTTAAAAATTTCAGCTTCTGAACCTTCACAGACAAAACATTATAGCGAAAATTCCACGATGACCTTTTTAAGTGAAATTCAGGAGCTTGCAAAAAGCCCTACCTTCCATGGATCATATCTCTGAAAATATTGTGAAAGAAGCTCTAAAATTTTGTGACAATGTTCCTCAGGATTTCAGCTTCGCACCCTAAAAATTTCAGCTTCTGAACCTTCATAGAAAAAAATTTATAGCGAAAATTCCATGATGACCTATTTGGAGCATCGAAACCCTAGAATCCAAAGATCTGATACCAAATGTTGTGAAACCAGCTCCAAAAATATAAGAAAAGATATATCAACGCCTTAGAAATAAGACACTTCGAGGGGGAATCCTCCAATACATTACATAAATGAACAATTCTCGGATGATTCAAATTACAAAACCTCCTTTCTAAGTCTATGGGGCCACAATGTAATCCTAGCCGACCTAACAATAATAATTTAAGGGCACAATAATAACAATATAGGGGTTACATGGGTACAATAATAATAATAAGGGGGTTACACTAACAACAATAAGGGACTATAATAGTAATATAGGGACCTAACAGTCCTTTTCCAAAAACATCACTCCTTAAAAATTCATACTTTCTGTCCCACCTTCATGTCTTGTTGAGCATACTTTAGTCATGAAAGTCCTTTTCATCATGTCATTATGTCATTTAGGTCACCATGAAGTCTGGTCACTCAAAGTCTTCATTAGGTCTCTAGGTTTTCATTTTTCCAAGGTCCAAATAAAACACCATTTCACTGCATAAGGTCAAAAAAAGTATGAGAGTGATCCAAATAATATCCCTTTTCCATCTAAAGAGGATTTTAAAGCATGTAAAGATGGTTTCCAGAGTTGTAATTTTGATTTCAAGTGTGAGTTTCATTCAGAAATGTAATTTTATTCCAAAAAACAGAGATGTAATTTTATTTTTTATATGTAATTTTATGTCAATTTATATGTAACAAGTACTTACTTTCCCAAAGTTTCCAACACAGTTGCATATCCAAAACACATCAAACTTCAAAATTTGAAGAGTTCCTACTCCAGCATGTTCAATCTGCAAAGAAAATTAGAAAGAGTTAAAGGGTATTTTTCAAAGTTTTAAAAGTGAATTTGAACATTGCAAAAGTGGGTTTTTAAATCATAAAAATAAAATCCCATAAAGTATTTAAACCCAAATGACATCAATTAAAACTTCATTTTCCCTTGTCATCATCAAGAAACCTCAGCAAAAGCACGAAAATCCAAGAATGAAGGTGAAATCTGAAAAACAAAGGTAGCGATGTGCCCTTTCCTGAATACACTCAGGATCTCCAAAACACATGCCATCACCTTCAATATTTATCCACGATTCTATACAGCCTCCAACAATCAAGTAAGCTACCGTTTTCACGATCCCTCTTCTTATCAAGTCGATTTTGTGGTGTTTGAATTTGTTTGAAAGATTTGGTGTCTATTTTAAATTTGAAACCCTAGTATCATCCCCTAAATCCCAATTGCATTTCAATCTCACTCCCTAGCGCTTTCATTCCATTCCCACATCATAATTACCCTATCCTCACCCCCTATATCATAATCCCCTTTCCCTAAGACCTTTTCCTTTTAAACCCTAAGACCTACGCTACTCATTTTCCTAGACTCCCAAAATCCCTAACCTGTAATAAAATTCCCTATCCTAAATTCCTTATTATTACTACTCCCTATCAACTCCCTCATTTCATAAACCCTTTCCCTCATCTCCCTATATTTCCCCATCCCATTCCCACTTCCCAAAAATCATTCTTCACTATCATTCCATCTCCCTAGGGTTTTCACACTAATACACCATGGAAGAAGAATATAACACAAGCTATAGTGATGGAGAAGAAAGAGAGGAGAGGAGGCCACAAAAAGGAGGGAAAATCCTTAGACTTGAGCCAAAAAATACTAGGGAACTCATGGCATCTCCCATGGCTCTGACATGTTTTAAGAATGTAAGATGTTTTGAACTCTGTGAGACAATACAAATGGTCCATCATCATCCTATGTTGAGTAGACTATTCATCTCCAATCCCCATGACAACCAGGTAACCCTTGCTGGTGTCACTTTCACTTTGTCCACTGACATCAGATCAGCTGCCACTGGAACCCCAAATGTTGGGGAAAAATGGTTCAAGTAAAAATAATTGGAGGAGAATTAATTTGAGCCATACATCAAACCTAGGTACAACAATGAAAGAAAGGGGAAGTTTCGTTTCTCTTACCTCCGGGAGAGATATGCCCCCATGATGAAAATTATCATGAGATAATTTCCTTGTGAAGGTAGGTTTTCTAGACTTCACACTTATCATATTTGGCTACTCATGCACTTCACAAGATTCAGGATGCTCAACATAACCTATTACCTCTTCCATAGCATTGACAATATGGCATATATTGTCCAAAGGAGAGAATCTGAGCACCAAATGAACAGTATTTTTCACCATTCCCTCATCAAAATCATAGTCCTCCATCACCTCAAACAATTGAACATTTCATGGAGTACTTTCATAGCTAAAGACATATTCACTGCTACACCTATTCAGCATGCCCAATATGTGCCTTCATCAACTCATCCTTCCACATCCATTCCTCCATCTTAGCCCACAGTTCATGCATCAATTATCAGATCAGTTTCCTTCACCCATTTCACCACCATAATCTCCATTTCACATTGAGACTGGATCACCTAGTAGAGTTGAGATTAGTGAGCCTAAGAAGGATAATGTGGCTAATATTTATCCATTGGAAAAAACATACCAGAGGGATCACAGGCATGTGTTTTCTCCACACAAGTGGAAGGGACCTTGCCTTCTACATCAACAAAGTAGGTAGACAAAGGAAATCAAAATACGACAGAGGCAGAGAATCAGGAAAAGATCGGACATGAAGAGGAGGACCTCCATGAGACAGAAAAATATTTTGACCTTGTAATGATGATGATGAGATCAATAGAAAAGTCATCAAGGAGAAAGAAGCCAAGATTAAGGAGCTACAAACTAATCTTAACAGGTCTAAATTTGTCATTGACTTTTGTAATGTTCCAAATTTTTCCTTTAATAAAGTGGAACATTAGATTTTGATAATTTCACTTATAAGTTGAATAATTGGGTAAGGAGGCCCAATGAAAATAAAAATATGGATAAAATCCCTCTAGTATGAAAAGGGATCAGCCTTGGAACTAAATTTCACACCCTCATGTGTGAAAGGGGAGATTTTGCAAAGAGGCTTGGTTAAGTTTGACCAAGTCAAACAACATTGGGTATGAGGTGGAAAACACGACATGGGATAGTGTAGAGATAGAGGAGGGAATATTACTTGAAGGAGGAAACCCTAATAGAGTGGGGCCCATGGAGAGAGAGCTCTCATGTGTTTAAAAGGAGGGCAAGGCAACCATTGTTATTCATGTTTATGATTCTTCATTTCATTGTCTATCCAAACAATTGAGCATTCTCTGCTGTTTAGCAAGAATTGCCGGGGAATTCCTATTTAGGATTCCTCCTCCTTTCTTTAGAAGCCTCTTGAAGGAGTTGTACTGATTTGTCTCACATCTAGGCTTGAGGCCAAGCATCCTCCTCCAGGACAGAGTTATTGCTGCAACAACATAATTCTGTGTTGTAGGGTGTTGCAGTGAGTAGTTACAACACCTCTTCCATTGCTTGTTTTTCAGAGGGAGACTCTTCATTTCCTTTGGAGGATTATTTTGGAAGCTTTGGAGCTTATTTCTAGATCTTGGCACTTGGCCACTTCATTCCATTCCACCTATAGCGCAGTTACCCTCTTAGACTGCATTATTTTCATAGAGCACTTGCAGTGAGAGGTTGCAGTGTTGATTGGAGGGTGAGATCTCAAGTGTAAGGACCATCCTTCCACTTTGGAGATCCATTGGAGAAGGTATACTTCATATTTCTCATCATCTTCAGCCTTCTCTATTGAGTTCCAGATTTGAGTTGTTGTAGCTACCCAACAACTCCGACATTTTTTTCATTTTGTGTATTTCATCCAATCCCTTAGAGGATTGATGTTTTATTGCTTCTAAGGGTTATAGCTTTGCTCCCCTATTGTATTTGAGCTATATCATTTCCATATCCATGTATTGACATTTTATTGCAGCAATACTCCATAATACACTGCGTTGTCATAGCCAAGGGTTTCATTTATGTAGCAGTGTTTTGTCATTTCATGTACATGTATTGTTGAGGCTTGCATTTCCTTTCTTGAGAGGTTGTTTCCTCAAGACATTATACTCTTTCTACTGCTATAACAAAAAAAATTTGCTATTCAGATCTTCATATGCTCATGGTTGTAAAATAACGTTGTCTTTCCATTTCTTGCTCAAGAATTGTTGCAGTCCCTTATCAGGCACTTCATGAGGACATCTAGCAGTGGGAGATTTTTTTAACCACTCTAGAAGGATTTCTTTGGTCCCGACTCTTGGATTTCAGTCTTAGATGTATTTATATAAGGGATTTAGGTCTTGGTATCAAATCCTGCTGCCTCCATTCCTGGAAAATGTGTTTTCCAGCCATGGATTGCTAGCCTTTCCAGATTGGGAACATTACATTGGTATCAGAGCAACTTTCTTGGCTCAGCCTGTGAATATAAGCCCAAGAAGATCAGAATGTTGAAGAAGATGAGATTGCTCTCATCATTATTCAGATCCAGAGAGAAACTCTCCAAAGAGGTCAAGAAGATTGAAGAAGAAGAGGAAGTACCATGCACTTCCTATTCTCATCAAGAAGAAGACATTGAGCATGGAAGACATTTGGATTATCAGATTCTAAGTGATTACCTTGTTGAGTATAGATCTCAACCTAGAGCCTTCAAGGAGACTCTAGATTTTCCTCATTTCATCCAGATAAAGGAAGAGAAGAGACCTTGTAGCAGAAGAGGAATAAAAGGCAATAGATTTCTGTTGTCTACCTTTGATGGGTCATCTACTACAAGAACTTGGGTGAAAGAGTTGGAGGCATTTTTCATACTACATCCTCTAGCAGGGAAAGAGGCTGTTGAAATCTCAGCACTACATTTGGAAGGTGAAGCCTATGATTGGTGGAGCAGCCACTTGAGCCATGCAAGGGAGAAAATTTTTGCAGAGTTCATCCAAGGTTTGATCAAAACCTTTGAAGGTGAGAAATAAAAGGAAGGGAAGATCACACCACCACTTGAGGAGGCTTGTGATAACGTTGTCACACTCATAGAGAAGCAGCCGCATGCATCAACAGTTGGAGAAACCAACACTTTGGAGGAGGGAACTCTTGCAGCCCTATAAGAAGTTCCAGATGCACATCAAGGTATGAAAAGCTTTCCACATTCTATTGTTGCAGAAAATCCTTTTGATAGATGTGGAGATTTACTTTTGCATGACCAAGGGTCAAATCTCACTGCTACCATAGAGCAGCTTGGTTGCACTACGCTGTGCAACATGGAAATATTCAAGGGAGAAAACCATCATTCTCATGAGCCATTATTATATTGTACATCACAACTGAGGTTGGGGTTTGAAGTCTTGATGAAGGATGGTAGACATCTTGAAGTGAGAAACCCTTTCTCCTTTCAAGATGACACTTTATCAATGAGATCTTCTCATCTCAAAGAGCAACTTCTACTTTTAGATCCAAGACATCATTGGTTTTGGAGGATTATTGTTGAGAGGGAGGTCTCAAGGAGAGATATGATTAGAGGTGCACTTCAACACACCATGGAGTGAAATGCTTTTTTTCCTTTCTCACAAGAGAAGATAGAAGATGGAGGACATCTTAGGATGTATAACATCTCTCATGCTTGTGTTGGACATTCCCTGAGCCATACACATCATTATGGGAGGTTTATTCCTACCACCTATTTGGGTCTTGATAGGGTCCCATTGATCCTCAAGAATATTGCATTTTAAAACCCCATGAAGTGAAAAGACAGAAATTTGATTTGGGAGGATGGTAGCCCTCATGGAAGGAGTACCAAGATGAAGAGAAGGAGAAGGCATCCACAAGTGATTGAGTGGATGTTTTTTATGAGCAAGGAGCTAGGAGGCTACTTGAAAATTTCTGATATCGGGCAGCAGGAGGCTTGGTTGCGTTGGTTACTCTTGAAAGAGTTTGGCCATCACTTGGCAAAAGCTCTTCCTAAGAGTAGGAGGATGGAGGAAATATGGCAGGATACTTGCATCATTGGGCTGCATAGAGTATGGATGCATGATGTTGATGTGATACTCATATCATTCATTGTGTCTTCATCACATGAGTTGTATGATGGAAGTATGGGGAGGGCAACAAAATATTTTGTTTCTTTTCTTGTTCTTGGGAGAGCAAGAGTAGAATTGCTCTCACACTTGGCATAATGTTGCAGGAGGTGGAGATGACATTATGTCCTTGGTCTTTGATGATTTGGAAGCACTTCCATCTTGGGGAGTATTCCATATTTTTTGCAGCATTATTAGAGAAACCTTTGACACGGAGCATGTCAAAGAACAGAGCATTGTATTGACAGGAGCTTATTTGCATGAGCTCACAACACTGTCACTTTGGAGCAGAGACTTATGGATGAGGTGTCCCCAGGATCATTTCACATTATATGCACTTGGTAAACAATGAAGAGATGATAGAGGCATCTATCACTATGACATATTCTTCTTGACTTGGGTTTCCAAGCACGAGGAGGATTATCTTCTTGCAGCACATGGTTCATTATTCTTCATAGCGTGCCACAACACTATGGAGGACACACTCATGGATCCATGTACCATATTACTTCCAACATATGGTGAGAAGTTTGTTTTTACATGTATTAGCTTCCACACTCTTACCATTACTTTGTAGTGCATTGCTTCACAAGAGGGCAAGCTTGTTACATTGCTCCATGAGCTTTATTGGGCCAATTTGTATGATGGAGACAACCATTTTTTATATGGCTTTGGGAAAGTGTTTTCTTTCATGTATGATCAGTTGATATACTCAGCCATTTTCTATTCATTAGTAGCTATCATAACACACATAACTATCCATGTAACACAAAACAACTTGCCATGTGATTTTCTGAAGCAGCAGTTTGGAAAACTACGCTGTCACTTTTGGGAAAGTTGTTGGTACCTTCTTGCATCACTTGAAACCTTTAGCATTTTATTCATATTGTTTCTGATCATGCCTTCATTTTCTGATATGTATTATACTTGTATAAGAAGCATGATTATGAGAGAGGCACATGAGTTGGATGTGTCCTTGAGTGGGAAGAATTCTCACATTTTCTGCAATACATGTTCTAATGGGAGCATGGGAGGAGATATGGCCACCACTACTACATATGTGTTCTCTTTTGAGGTGGACCATGGACTTGATATTCATCCATTGTACAGCCATGGGCAATTTTTTGGTCTTGTATTGTTGTTATATTTAGCCATTTACTATTCCTTAGTAGATGTGATGGATCTTGTATGTCATTTTCCATGTTCCTTTCTGAGATTGCAGTGGATGAAACTACGTTGTATCCTTGTGAGACATTGTTTGTATCATGTATCATCATGTATAACTTGCAGAAAACGTTTCATTGGGATACTCTATGATGATCTTTTCCTATTCATCATGGACGAAACATTTTGGGCCAGCTTGTTCTTCATTGTTGGAGGAGAACTCTTTGGAGGATTTTTCTTCACTTTGCCATTCAAGGGAAATAATTTTGCAGCCCAGGATCAGCATGTGTAGTCAATTTAGCATCCTAAATTGCTAACCTAAATTTTCAACCAGGGCTAGTAAACTGATGAAGTGTGGTGCACTATATGTGCTTAAGTGACCTCTTCCTTACTTCGTTGTATGTGTTTTTTTATTGTTTTTGGGGGTTTTGTATTTTTAGTGATTAGTATGCTACTCTATGTTCAACATATGAAATCAAATCTATGTCAAAAATAAAAGAAAAAGAAACCTTAGACTCAAAACAGAATGTAATTGTAAATTCTATCTCTAATTAAGAAAATGATGAAAAAAAAAACATTATAATCCATGGATATCCTAGCTTTCAAATGAACATGAAATGTAACTCAACATAATACAACCAAATCTCTTTCATCTAATATTGATATGTTGGAAGAGCTTTTTAAGAAAAGGAATGATTGTAAGATAATGAGGATCTTTTAATTTAATTGCAAAACAGAAAATGCTAATTAACTCAACATGATACAACCAAATCTCTTTCATCTAATATTGATATGTTGGAAGAGCTTTTAAGAAAAAGAATAGTTGTAAGATAATGAAGATCTTTTAATCTAATTGCAATAACTTAAAACATTATAGTGAAATCGCATTCATTTGATAAAGGTTTGTTGGAAGAGCTTGAGAAAAAAGATTACTATAATGTAGTAAGGATCTCCTATGAAATGTTGAATAACTTATAACATTACAACTAAATCTCATTCATGAGTTAAAGGTTTATTGGAAGAGCTTTTTGAAAGAGATTAATCATAATGTGATAAGGATCTTCTATGAAGCAAAACAATCAATAACTCACAATACTACAACTTAGTCCCATTCGTGAATTAAAGGTTTATTGGAAGAGCTTGTGAAAGAGACTAATTACAGTATAATGAGGAATCTGATCTAAAATTGTGTGAATAAAATATTTCTTATACAGAGATTGACAGTAGGGGCTTTTACTGGTTATTTCACCTTTACTAGAAAGGATGAAACCAGAAGCTTCTGGCCCTCTTACTGACTCTGTCTAAAGAAATATAATGTAAACACTAAAAACTAAATAACAGAAAATGAAATTCTAATAACTCAAAATATCACAATTGAATCCCATTCATTTAATAAATATGTTTTGGAAGAGCTTGAGAAAGAGACTAACTGCAATATCGTGAGGATAATTTATCTAAGCAAATGACATGAAAAATAATGCTAAAAGCTATAATTTCAGAAAGCAATCTAAGTAAGGAAATATGACAAAACAGAATTGAAAGCAACTTATCTAGAAAACATGCAAAACCTCCTTGAATAGAAGGGGCCCTCTGCTACCAATTTGGTGTAATATTTAGCTCCTTGAAGATGAGATCACAATAGCATCAAAGAACTAAGCTTCTTTATTCAAAAAAACTTATAAATCTACATCCCATTCCATCTTAAGTTTTGTTACAAAAGACTCTATTCCTTTCTCTCCTTCTCCTATTTTTCACTACTTTTTCATTACCCATGATAGGAGAAAGCTTCTCCTATTTATACAAAATATGAGGAGTTATCTCATTAATGAAAGTCCATGAATCTCTCCCTCCATCTCTAGAGTTACAATCAAAATAGGAAATGATAAGACACATGTCTTTCTAGAGTTTCAACACAACTAAGAAATAAGACACATATCCTCTTAGAGTTTCAATACAACAAGGAAATGAGACACATATCCTCTTGATCCCATAATCTTCTCCAACCAAATTCAAATTTGGCCTTAGAGTGCCACATAAAGGTCTTCTAGAAGTCTCCTTTTGACCTACACATGTCACAAAACTCATAACACATATATAGATATATAAAACTATGTTAATTTTCTAGTTTCTAATCATAAATTCACTTTAAATACATAAAATAAATAACTTTGGAAAACAAGGATCCTAACCCATATATTTATGAAAATGGTTACTTGATGTAGGGTTTTAGGTCAGATGGCTATGAAATAAGAGCTAAATGGTTATGACATAATGGAAATATGTATGAATATAGAAAACACTTTTGAGGCTCAACATACCCCCAACTGAAGTTGTTGCATGTCCTCATGCAACTATTGCAATGATTCATTTGTCCATGAGTTGATATTTTATGAATTTTGACTCAATAGATTCATTCCAAACTTTGCTTCTTGATATTTTCTTTTTGGAAAAGTATAATACATTTGATTGCAACATTTTTTTAATGGTTGGTTCTTGTGTGACAACCAAATTTTTTTAGCAATGGTTCTTGTGTAACAATGCTTTATTTTCTTTGTTGCATCAAAGTTCATGAAAACATTTAGAATCAATTACTTCATCAATGGATTGATCATTTGCAAGGCATATAATCTTTTGGATCATGTTGCAACAATAGTTGGTTGGGAAGTATATGTGGGTGGAAATGAAATGAACATGTGTGATAGTGTATGACATGTGGATATGAAATGATGTCCCTTCCCCCCCAACTAAAGATATGACAATGTGAAAAAGGGAGTGAGGAATTTTTCCAAAGTTACAATTTTAGCATTCTAATGAATTACATGACTAAAAATTAGAAAAAAACATACCTTCACTTACCTTAAATGTGGATGAGTTGTGTATGTGTGGTGGTTGCAAAATTCTGATCATATTCTTCTTCAAGTGGGTGAACAAGAGGAGTCATGGATAAAGAGATAGGATGACTTTTTATTGCTCCTACTAAAACTTGCTGAATCTGCTCCAAAATGCTGAAAATAATAGTCTTCATGCCTTCAAAACTCATTGGCACAATTCCTACTATGTGAAAAGATGTTTTGATGTCGAACATAGTAGGAAATTATTGACTTAGTGGCCATTAATGGATGCCACTAGTCAACACGAGAAATCTCACCATTGATGAAAATGAGAGTCAAGATGCCCAAACACATATTGCTAGGTACGAATGATTTTGCCGATGTCGAGTCACCTAGAAGATCTGACGAACAAGGGACATTAATGTATTCCTATTGTTTGTCAGCATGAGAACTTGTCATTAAGGCATGCAAGCCTCAAGGTGTTTTTACAAAGAACTTAGACTCAAAGGACTATGGACTCAATAATTTGCATTGAAGAAGGGCTTATTTGCGGAATGAAAATGACAAGAAATGGAAGATTAAAAATGAAAGATGGCAATGGAGAGTAGAAATGGCAATGGGCAATAAGCATGTGAATGAGCCTCTTGCTTTTATTTGTGGGTTATGAATGGACAAAAAGAAATGGAAAGTGGATATGGATGTAAATGGAAAACATGAAGTGAAATGAGGTGAATGGTTTATTATGAGGTATGGATGTGATGGAGACAATAGTATCTGAAAGTTTTTCAAGTGTTTGGATCTGATTTTACATCAGCATATTTCCTCTTTGTTGCTGATCATCCTCTTATGAAACAAATTGGTCTCTTAGAGAGACACCATTCTCTTGTAGTCATTTGTCCTTCCTCCTGGAACCTGAAAAAAAAACTAATACTTCTTCTGCAATGGAATGTAAGATTATCAAAGGAGAGAGGTGATCAATCTCTCTAGTTATGATATTTACACACAAAACTAAGAATTTGTATTAATGAAACAAGTTCTCAACGGAAAAATCAAAAGAATTTATACATGTTTTGGAATTAGTGCCTCAAGTTGAATGTTTCTTCTTTTCAACAATTTATTTCATTTTTTTACCATTTCAAACTCTAATGATGGATTTCTCACTGTGTAGATCTTGTTGAGACCTTTCCAACGATACTTGAATCATCAAAATCTGATTTTGTCTGAGAAAGTTAGGCTGATTTGAACAATGAGGTTTTTTTCAGCTGCTAAAAATCTTGAATAAAAAGTTAGCCATTCATCTTTCATCATCAGTCCAAAATTAATCAATACCTTCAGAAAAGTGAGCAAATAACTTATTCATTTCATTGATTCAAAATTATTATTTTTTTATTTTTTATTTTTTTATTTTTTATTTTAATGAAATAAAGCATGGATGAAATAATTGTCCTTATGAATATTTTTGAAACAAAGTCATGCCAATGCCTCTTTCATGCAAGATAAAAATAAAAATCTTGAAATTTTTAAAGTCAAATTCCTAACTATGAAGGAGATGAAGGCAAAGTCCTTTTCAATTTATACAACTTGCATTTGATGCACATGTGATAATGTGTTTGCTTCAAATAATCCATTTGTCACTCATCATATGCCACCACACTTGAATTCTGCCACATTTTCCTTCAAATAAGGAAATCAGTTCCTTGATTATTTCTCAAAACCGTGACTGTTTTCATAATAAAAAAAAAATATTTTTCTCTCACGCACACTGCAAATTAGTGCTCCGAAAAACCCTGAATTTCTCCCAAATGGCTGCGAATTTCAGAAAGTTTTTATAGGATTACCTAATTCACCCCGTTCCCAAAACAACCCATGTTTTAGTTTTTTCTAATTCGCCTCAGTTTGCTCAGAAAATTCGTTTTAAAATCGGGTGTTTTTAACAATTACACATTTCGTTTTCTGGCAATTACTTGTGGTTTGATTTGTTTTTATTTGCAGGTTTTGAAGTGTAATGGCTTGTATCTCACAGAGAAGTTCAGATCGATCGTCCTCATTCCAATTACTTTCAATGAAATCTACAATCTTCTCTTCATCAACAGTCTGAAATCTTCTCTTCATCAGCAATTTCTTCATATGATACACTTCCATTGTATGTCCTTACAATTGAATTTGTAATCTTCTCTTCATCAGCAATTTGCAATCTTTTTTTTATTAACAATTTGCAATCTTTTCCTCATCAACAGTTTCTTCATGTGATATACATTCATTGTGTGCAAATTTTTAAAAATGATTTCTAATAACTGTTGTTTGAGAAAAAATGAATATGAAAAAGAGAAGTTTTTTTTTTTTTTTTAAATTGCAGTGCATGGGTCTTTGTGTGGATTGAAGGTCTACATATATGCGTAAAGCCAAGCCAAAGAATGGCCTCATGCGTATGCGTGGGTCTTATTTCCATGAGTCATTTTTAATTTTTTTTTTAATTGATTTGTTAATAAAATTATGTATGTTATATTTTCAAAAATTTTAAAATACACATATATATTTCATTAAAAAAAACAATATATTGGAATTTTTTCATTTTTTTTTTTAAATCAAATGAAATGATGAAATTTATTGTCTTTTTTTTTTCTTGTTTTTTTTTTTTTTTTTTTACATAACAATTCTTTTTCTAATCCTCCAGATCACACAAAGTGCAGGAAGATAGCATACTCAAGAATTATTAATTTTTTTTTTTTTTTAACATAACAATCATTTTTCTGATCCTCCAGATCACACAAAGTGCAGGAGGAGAGCATACTCAAGAATTATTAATTTTTTTTTAGATGTAAGAAATAAGGTCTCCTAATTACACTTCCCCGGCAACGGCGTCAAAATGTGTAGTCAATTTAGCGTCCTAAATTGCTAACCTAAATTATCAACCAGGGCTAGTAAACTGATGAAGTGTGGTGCACTATATGTGCTTAAGTGACCTCTTCCTTACTTCGTTGTATGTGTTTTTTAATTGTTTTTGGGGGTTTTGTCTTTTTAGTAATTAGTATGCTACTCTATGTTCAACAGATGAAATCAAATCTATGTAAAAAAGAAAATAAAAAAAAACCTTAGACTCAAAACAGAATGTAATTGTAAATTCTATCTCTAATTAAAAAAATGATGAAAAACAGAACATTCTAATCCATGGATATCCTAGCTTGAAAATGAACATGAAATGTAACTCAACATAATACAACCAAATCTCTTTCATCTAATATTGATATGTTGGAAGAGCTTTTTAAGAAAAAGAATGATTGTAAGATAATGAAGATCTTTTAATCTAATTGCAAAACAGAAAATGCTAATTAACTCAACATGATACAACCAAATCTCTTTCATCTAATATTGATATGTTGGAAGAGCTTTTAAGAAAAAGAATGGTTGTAAGATAATGAGGATCTTTTAATCTAATTGCAATAACTTAAAACATTATAGTGAAATCTCATTCATTTGATAAAGGTTTGTTGGAAGAGCTTGAGAAAAAAGATTACTATAATGTAATAAAGATCTCCTATGAAATGCTGAATAACTTATAACATTACAACTAAATCTCATTCATGAGTTAAAGGTTTATTGGAAGAGATTTTTGAAAGAGATTAATCATAATGTGATAAGGATCTTCTATGAAGCAAAACAATCAATAACTCACAATACTACAACTTAGTCTCATTCGTGAATTAAAGGTTTATTGGAAGAGCTTGTGAAAGAGACTAATTACAGTATAATGAGGAATCTGATCTAAAATTGTGTGAACAAAATATTTCTTATACCGAGATTGACAGTAGGGGCTTTTACTGGTTATTTCACCTTTACTAGAAAGGATAAAACCAGAAGCTTCTGGCCCTCTTATTGACTCTGCCTAAAGAAATATAATGTAAACACTAAAAACTAAATAACAGAAAATGAAATGCTAATAACTCAAAATATCACAATTGAATCCCATTCATTTAATAAAGATGTTTTGGAAGAGCTTGAGAAAGAGACTAACTGCAATATCATGAGGATCCTTTATCTAAGAAAATGACAAGAAAAATAATGCTAAAAGCTATGATTTCAGAAAGCAATCTAAGTAAGGAAATATGACAAAACAGAATTGAAAACAACTTATCTAGAAAACATGCAAAAGCCTCCTTGGATAGCAGGGGCCCTCTGCTACCAATTTGGTGTAATCCTTAGCTCCTTGAAGATGTAATCAAAACAGCATCAAAGAACTTCTTTATTAAGAAAAACTCACAAATCTACATCCCATTCCATCTTAAGCTTTGTTACAAAAGACTCTCTATTCCTTTTCTCTCCTTCTCCTATTTCACTACTTTTTCATTACCTTTTCATTACCCATGATAGGAGAAAGCTTCTCCTATTTATACAAAATATGAGGAGTTATCTCATTAATGGGAGTCCATGAATCTCTCCCTCCATCTCTAGAGTTACAATCAAAATAGGAAACGATAAGACACATGTATTTATAGAGTTTCAACACAACTAAGAAATGAGACACATATCCTTTTAGAGTTTCAATACAACAAGGAAGTGAGACACATGTTCTCATGATCCCATGATCTTCTCCAACCAAATTCGAATTTGGCCTTAGAGTGCCACATAAGGGTCTTCTAGAAGTCTTCTTTTGACCTACACATGTCACAAAACTCATAACACATATATAGATATATGAAACTATGTTAATTTTCTAGTTTCTAATCATAAATTCACTTTAAATACATAAAATAAATAACTTTGGAAAACAAGGATCCTAACCCATATATTTATGAAAACGGTTACTTGATGTAGGGTTTTAGGTCAGATGGCTATGAAATAAGAGCTAAATGGTTATGACATAATGAAAATATGTATGAATATAGAAAACACTTTTGAGACTCAACACAGCACACACTCTACACTTATCATGAATGGAGAGAAGGATAGCATGGGGTAAGCTATGATGCTTGCCAAGTTTAGATTTTCAGCCCACCTTCATTTCCAGAGCTTGAGGTGGAAGGAGATTGTCAAGAGTTGCCTTGTTGGGAGGTGGCTCATTTTGTTTGGATGATTGCTTGGGGATGGAGGATCCACATGGGGAAGATGTTCCTCGTCACATTTCAGACTCCATGCCTTGAGTGGAGACCTTCTAGTTCTATCCTTGCAGTTTCTTGGGGACTAGCAACATTTGGGAGGGAATGACTGTAATGTTCCAAATTTTTCCTTTAATAAATTGGAACATTAGATTTTGATAATTTCACTTATAAGTTGAATAATTGGGTAAGGAGGCCTAATGACAATAAAAACATGGATAAAATCTCTCTAGTATGAAAAGGGATCAGCCTTGGAATTAAATTTCACACCCTCATGTGTGAAAGGGGACATTTTGCAAAAAGGCTTGGTTAAGTTTGACCAAGTCAAACAACGTTGGGTATGAGGTGGAAAGCACTACATGGGACAACGTAGAGATAGAGGAGGGAATATTCCTTGAAGGAGGAAACCCTAATAGAGTGGGTCCCATGGAGAGAGAGCTCTCATGTGTTTAAAAGGAGGGCAAGGCAACCATTGTTATTCATGCTTATGATTCTTCATTTCATTGTCTATCCAGACAATTGAGCATTCTCTACTGTTTAGCAAGAATTGTCGGGGAATTCCTATTTATGATTCCCCCTCCTTTATTGAGAAGCCTCTTGAAGGAGTTGTACTAATTTGTCTCACATCTATGCTTGAGGCCAAGCATCCTCCTCCAAGACAACGTTATTGCTGCAACAACATAATTCTGTGTTGTAGGGTGTTGCAGTGAGTAGTTACAACACCTCTTCCATTGCTTGTTTTTCAGAGGGAGACTCTTCCTTTCCTTTGGAGGATTATTTTAGAAGCTTTGGAGCTTATTTGAAGATCTTGGCACTTGGCCACTTCATTCCATTCCACCTACAGTGCAGTTACCCTCTTAGACTGTGTTATTTTCATAGAGCACTTGCAGTGAGAAGTTGCAGTGTTGATGGGAGGGTGAGATCTCAAGTGTAAGGATCATCCTTCCACTTTGGAGATCCATTGGAGAAGTTCTACTTCATATTGCTCATCATCTTCAGCCTTATCTATTGAGTTCCAGATTTGAGTTGCTGCAGCTACCTAGCAACTCTGACATTTTTTCCATTTTGTGTATTTCAGCCAATCCATTAGAGGATTTATGTTTTATTGCTTCTAAGGGTTAAAGCTTTGCTCCCCTATTGTATTTGAGCTATATCATTACCATATCCATGTATTGAAATTTTATTGCAGCAATACTCCATAATAGACTGCATTTTCATAGCCAAGGGTTTCATTTATGTAGCAGTGTTTTGTCATTTCATGTACATGTATTGTTGAGGCTTGCATTGCCTTTCTTGAGAGGTTTTTTCCTCAAGAAATTGTACTCTTTCTACTGCTATAACAACATTTTTTGGTTATTCATATTTTCATATGATCATGGTTGTAAAATAACGCTTTCCTTCCATTTCTTTCTCCATAATTTTTGCAGTCCCTCATCGGGCACTTCTTGAGGACATCTAGCAGTGGGAGATTTGTTTAACCACTCTAGAAGGATTTCTTTGGTCCTGAATCTTGGATTTCAATATTAGTTGTATTGATCTAAGGGATCTAGGTCTTGGTATCAGATCCTACTGTCCCCATTCCTAGAAAATGAGTTTTCCAGCCATGCATTGCTAGCCTTTCCAAATTGGAAACATTACAACTTTCTTGAGCAGGAGAACCAACAGCTGAAAACAAAACATGTCATTGATGAGGTAAAATTCATCAAAGCTTAAAGAGAGGTAGAAAAATCCAAAATTTTTCTTGAAGAGACACTAGAAACATATGGTGTGATAGAGGAGGCAGAAGAAAAAGTGCCAAAGAGAAGGCCTAGGACTAGAGGGCTAAAAAGAGCTCTAGAACTAGAAAGGAAAAAGGAGGTTGAGCTTGCTAATAAGCTCACTTTGAATGAATAATTTGCAGTGGTAATCAATGAAAATAGGGAGCAATGGCTTGACAGAGCTAACCATCACCTAGATAATATTCTGGAGAAAGCAAACAAAGATAATGATATATTGAGAAAGAAGGCCAAGCACTATGCCCAAAGAGACAAAATTGCAAGGGCCAAGCTCAAAAGAGCCAATCCAAAAATTCAAGCCTTGACCATGCAATAAGAGGAAAGGAGACCTGACATATTAGCTGAAGCCTCAATCCATGCCTAACCACATCATCATCAGCAAATTACCAAATTTTGAGAATTTTTTGGTCAATTTTTGAAGTTTTTGTGTTTTTCTGCAATCCTAGACAGTATTATGACAAGTGGACTATCAAGGGCACAACTCCCTAGGAATTTCACCATTGTTTGATGTAGTTTTTGTCCAAAATAAGACCTCCAATAGATGAAAAATGACAAATATATTCTTGAAAACAATGTTTCTAGGCTTAGTTTCGACAACTGGTTGCTGAAAAGGTGAAAAAACACACAAAAATTTAATTTTCTGCCTCCTTTTTTGCTTGGCATTTCACCCTTGACCAACTATGGGAGAATCACATTTTGATAGGGAAAATCAACTCCATTCAGAAAACTAAAGGTAGATCTGGAAACTAGATTGGATAGGATTTCCAACAAGCCATTTTGAGCCTAATTTGGACATCACGAAGGCCTCCAAAAGTGGCCTGCAACATGGCATTGCACCCTTGCCACTGGCACTGCGCCCTTGCCACTGGTGCTGCACCCTTGAGAAGTCTGATTTTTCTCAGTTTTTACTGCAATTTTGATTTTCACTTTGGCAAATGATGATTTTACTTATTTAATTGATGGAAGTTGTAATGTTCCAAATTTTGCAATAAAGTATTTGGAACATCAATTTTACTTTTATGTTAATAAAAGTGAATAAGTGGGTGAGGGAACCCATTGCAGCAAATTAATAAGCACTCCTAAGGTGAAAAAGTCACTTAAGTGGCTTAAGATAGCAGCCCCAAGTGTGAAAAGGGCCAAAATCAAGTGAGTTAGACCATGGTTGACCAAAGTCAACAATGTACCCTAAGAGGGGAAGCTTGCTCAAGAAGATTGCATAGTTGGAGTGGAGGGAAAATTTCAAATGAGAGAAACCCTAATGTGAGTGGGGTCCATGAACACAATGCATAAAATATGAAGGAGAGCTATTGTGGAGATCATGCTGGAAGATAGAATTCGAAGTTGAAGCTCTCTTCAACTTGTTGCTGCTTAGCACAAGAGGGATTCCTATTTAGGAATGCCCTTCTCTTCCATGGGAGGCGATGGAAAGATTGTTCTTCATCTTCCTCACATCATGGCTTGAGGCCAAAGCAGTCATCTATAGCTATTGCGTTATTCTTGTAGCAAGAGAACACTAGAGTTGCTGGTGTTGTAGTGAGGGACCATCACCATCTCACTTCCAGAGTTGTTCTGTAGAGGAAAAGCCATCTCTTCCTCTAGGAGATCAAAAAAGGAGTTTCCGGAGCCTTTTATTGAAGATATTGGCATTGGGCCATTGTTTCTTCTCATGTCCAGCGCAGTCCCTTTCTCCTACAACGTTATTATCTGAGAGGGTTTGCAGGAGGAGATAATTTTGTGCACTAGAGAGTGCAATCTTCAGGAAGGAGATCAGCTCCTTCACTTTGGAGATTATTGGAGGGGGTTTCATTGTCATTGCAACATCTATTTCCCTTCTCCTATTTTTTATTGTATTTGAGTTGCAGCAGCTACACTGCAACTCCGGCATTTTCTTGTTTTATGTATTTTAGCCAATCCCTTGGAGGATTTTTGTAGTAAAGTTTTCTGGGGTTGAGATCTTGCTCCCCCATATTATTTGAGCTTGTAATGCTATATCATCATATGTAGATCATATTGTAGTCATTTTCCCTTAGAGACTGCACAGTTATAGAGTAGTTGGGTTTAAAGCAACAATGTGTTCTCTTGTTTATGTACATTTTCCTTAAAGGCTGGTTTACACTCACCTTGAGAGGTCTTTTCCTCAAGGATCTTGTATCATATTTGCTGCTATACATGATGTATCATATTTTCACTCTTCTCATATTGTATGGGTCATTATTTCACTGTTGTTACATGTTGAATTTTTCATGCTGCTAAAGATTCCCTTATTGAGCATTGTTTCGGTTTACATGTTGGTGGGGGATCTGAATAACCTTCTTAAGGTTATTTCTTTGAGCTTATATTCTGTAGGGAGTTGGTATCAGATATGTTCTAAGGCATCCTAGCATTGGATGGCCTTATTTTCCCAATGGCTTCCTTATACAGCGTCCTCATGGGCAGCTGGTGCAGAAATTCCTTGAAGGGAATTATTAGCTCTTGACAAGTTCTATTGTCAGAGTCTGCTAGTGGGCCAGGTAGCCTCTGTATCTCATTCTTCCTTATGAAGATGACATATCCAGTAAATTCCCTAGCATTCAATCTCTGAGATAGTTCAGTGTTGATTGTTAATACTCCAGGAGTGGAAAAATAGGAACATCTAAGATGTTCCCGATGGAGCAAAAATTTCCCCATTTGGGATATTACAGTGGTATCAAAGCTTCGAACTTGGCTCAGCCTGTGAAGTTAGAATCCCAGAGAAGAAGAGGTCAGAGATGATGCAGAAGATGAGATCAATCTCATCAGTTTTGGGTCCAACAACAACCTCTCTAAGGAGGTTGAGAAAATAGAAGAAGGAGAAGTGGAAGGACCATGCACTTCCTATTCTCACTGAGGAGAAGAGAAGAAGCATGGAAAACACTTGGAATTCAAATTCTAAGTGAGTACCTTGCTGAATATGGAGAAAAACCTAGAGAGTCTTCCAAGATACTCTATCTTTTCACACTTGTTCAGTAAGAAGAAGAAAAAACTTGGTGGTTCAGCCATGGGAGGCGTGCAAGGGTTTCTACTCTTGTTGATTTTTCTCAGATCTTGAGCAGAAGATTTGGCCAAAGGAGGGAGGAGCCCTCACCACCAGAGGAACTTGCCAGTGCTGTTACATTCATGGAGGAGCAGACTCTACCTTTAGCTATTGAGGCAGCCAACACATTTGAGGAAGAGACTCTTGCAGCAAGATTCTTCCAAATCTCTCCAAGGTATCCATGAGTTTGCATCTATCATGGAGAATAGTATTTTATTGCATGTTGATTGTCTTGAGGAGGGTACTTTTACTACGTTGTGCCATTTTGGAGGAAAGAAACCCTCATCATTCTCATGCACTACTGATGAGCCGTGCGTCACATGTGAGGACGGGGTTTTGAAATTTTTTCATGAAGGTGATTGCATTTCAATGTCCCATGAAATGCAAAAGGAGAAATTTGTTTTGGGACAATGGTAGCTCTTGTGAAAGAGGTACCAATAGGTAGGACACTTACCCCAAAGTAGAACCTGATGGATGATGTGTGCCCAGCGGAAATGTGGAGGATCCATAACCCATAGGTCCCAGAATCATTTCACACTTATTGCACTTGGTGGAAAAAGGGGAGAGTATGGATTCATCATGATGGGGTGGCACTAATCTTACCACTCATTATTTTTCCATTTTAGATTGGGTATGGTGGAAGTTTGAGGGAGCAACAGACATTCTTGTTGCTCAGATTTTGTTTGGGTGTTGTGGGAGCAAGAGGATTGCTCTTTGATCTTTGATTCCAAGTAGCACCTTCTACATGGGAGGAGCACTACATTTGTAGCAACATGATGGGAGGAGTCTTTGACAAGATTCATGTCAAAGATGGGAGCTTTGAGATGACAGTGGCCCTACTCCAAAGGCTAGTAGCACTGTCACTTGAGAGCTTGAGTTACTTGTTGGAGTGTCTTCCAAGCCACTTCACAAGTGATGTATTTTGGAGGCATGCAGGTGATGAGCATGAAGGAGTAAAGGAGGAGAGCACTCCTACTACATTTTGACTTTCTTGGCTTGGTTTCATAAGCATAAGAAGAGGAATCTACTTGCATAAATTTTGGGTTCTTCTTTCATGCATTTCCATGCATATTCTTCATTGATGGAGGAGTCCACTTGGGAGGGCTTTCTAATGGATGCATATCAGCATATGGCTAGATGCGTAGCCCAAGAAATGATGAGATGGTTGGCACAACCACTCCCCTACTATGTTGCAGTAAGGGGAACTTTTCATTGGAGCCATTTTCAGCTCAAAGGCCAAAGTATTTGATGAGGGAGGTAACCATTTGCTCTATGTTTGGTGCTCTCTTATTCTTATGATCAGAATGTTATATAAAGGAGTATCATTCCTTATTTTACATTATGTTCAGCTCTACTTATGGTCTATTGCAGCAAGAAAGATGGCCATCTTATAGGTGGTTTGTGGGGGAAAGCCACATAGTTTTGGTGTGCACCTTTGGCACCAAATTTTGTTTTTCATGATCACATATTGCAGGATGAATGTGGCAGCAAAAAAGTGGCTGAAAAGACACTTGTTACCTTCTATTTTGAGGCAGGCCAGTGATGCCCTGCGCTGGTTCCATGCATGGGACCAAACTTCACCTCCTTGCTCTCATAAGTTTATGCTTCCACATGTTGTTGATAGAACACTGTTTAGAGGGAGCACTATTTTGAAGGAGAAAAATGAATTGAAGATGCTCATTTGGAGTGTGATTCTCCCTACTTTGCATGTTGTATGTTTTAGGAGAAGCAATGGGCAGCCCATGATTTCCAAAATTCATCTCTTTCCTTCATGTGGAAGGAGTTATTTGGAGAGTGTGAATTTTTGGAGGAGGCACTTCATGGTTTTTATGTTGATGGGGTAGCTTGGGTCTCTCATGAATACCATTTCATTTCAGCCATATATCAGCAGCAGCCCCATATGTATGATGAGGAGGGAGAGACTCATTGGGTGGATGTGCCCTTTGGGAGAGAAAACCTCCACTCTTTTTGCAGCACATGCTCCAAGGGGAGTATGGAAGATGATATGGTCACCATGTTCAGCCATGTATTTTTCCATGAGGTGAACCATATGATTGCTTGGATACCATATGTTGATGGATTCCAAGTCATCACATATGAGAGGATTTGGGCCATCTTGATTTGCAGCGTTGGAGGAGAGGTCTTTGGAGGATCTAAACTTCATTTTGCCTCTTGGAGGCAACACTATTGCAGCCCAAGTTCAGCGTTCACTCCACATTCACCATGAGTGGAGAAGAGGACAGCGTGGGGTAGGCTATGAAGCTTACCAAGTTCAGTAATTCAGCCCACCTATTTCTCATGAGCACAAGGTGGAGGATTATTTTCAAGAGTTGCCTAGTTGGAGGGTGACTCATTTTTCTTGATTGCTTGAGGGGTGGAGGATCTACATGAGGATATTTCAGACTCTATGCCTTGAGTAGAGGACTTTTTTCAGTTCATCCTTGCTCTTGCTTGAGGACAAGCAAATTTTGGGAGGGGAGGACTGTAATGTTCCAAATTTTGCAATAAAGTATTTGGAACATCAATTTTAATTTTATGTTAATAAAAGTGAATAAGTGGGTGAGGGAACCCATTGTAGAAAAATAATAAACACTCCTAAGGTGCAAAAGTCACTTAAGTGGCTTAAGATAGGAGCCCCAAGTGTGAAAAGGGCCAAAAGCAAGTGAGCTAGACCATGGTTGACCAAAGTCAACAATGTACCCTAAGAGGAGAAGATTTCTCAAGAAGATTGCGTAGTTGGAGTGGAGGGAAAATTTCAAATGAGAGAAACCCTAATGTGAGTGGGGTCCATGAACACAATGCATAAAATATGAAGGAGAGCTATTGTGGAGATCATGCTGGAAGGTAGAATTCGAAGTTGAAGCTCTCTTCAACTTGTTGCTGCTTAGCACAAGAGGGATTCTTGTTTAGGAATGCCATTCTCTTCCATGGGAGGCCATGGAGAGATTGTTCTTCATCTTCCTCACATCATGGCTTGAGGCAAAAGTAGTCATCTACAACTATTGCGTTATTCTTGCAGCAAGATAATGCTAGAATTGTTGGTGTTGCAGTGAGGGACCATCACCATCTCACTTTTGAAGTTGTTTAGTAGAGGAAAAGCCATCTCTTCCTCTAGGAGATCATAAAAGGAGTTTCCGAAGAATTTTATTGCAGTTATTGGCATTGGGCCATTGTTTCTTCTCATGTCCAGTGCAGTCCATTTCTCCTACAACGTTATTATCTGAGAGGGTTTGCAGGAGGAGATAATTTTGTGCACTAGAGAGTGCAATCTTCAGGAAGGAGATCAACTCCTTCACTTTGGAGATTATTGGAGGAGGTTTCATTGTCATTGCAGCATCTATTTCCCTTCTCCTATTTTTTATTTTATTTGAGTTGCAGCAGCTACACTGCAACTCCGACATTTTCTAGTTTTATGTATTTTAGCCAATCCCTTGGAGGATTGTTGTAGTAAATTTTTCTGGGGTTGAGATCTTGCTCCCCCATCTTATTTGAGCTTGTAATTCTATATCATCATATTTAGATCAGATTGCAGTCATTTTCCCTTAGAGATTGCACAGTTATAGAGTAGCTGGGTTTAAAGAAGCAATGTGTTCTCTTGACTATGTACATTTTCCTTAGAGGTTGGTTTACACTTACCTTGAGAGGTATTTTCCTCAAGGATCTTGTATCATAGTTGCTGCTATACATGATGTATCATATTTTCACGCTTATCATATTGTAAGGGTCATTATTTCACTGCTGTTACATGTTGAAGTTTTCATGCTGTTGAAGATTCCCTTATTGAGCATCGTTCTGGTTTACATGTTGGTGGGAGATCTGAATAACCTTCTTAAGGTTATTTCTTTGAGCTTATATTCTGCAGGGAGTTGGTATCAGATATGTTCTAAGGCATCCCAGCATTGGATGGCCTTATTTTCCCAATGGCTTCCTTATACAACGTCCTCATGGGTAGCTGGTGCAAAAATTCCTTGAAGGGAATTATTAGCTCTTGACAAGTTCTATTGTCAGAGTCTGCTAGTGGGCCAGGTAGCCTCTGGATCTCATTATTCCTTATGAAGATGACATATCCAGTAAATTCCCCAGTAGTCAATCTCTGAGATAGTTCAGTTTTGATCGTTAATACTCCCGGAGTGGAAAAATAGGAGCATCTAAGATGTTCCCGATGGAGCAAAAATTTCCCCATTTGGGATATTACAAAAGTAAATGTAAATATTGTTGATTGCAGGAATTACACTTAAGAAAACTCCTTAGCACTTAATTGTCAACTCGGGGGATTCGTAAATTATAGACGAAGCATAGGAAATTCCAGAGATGGTATGAATCTCTCTGATATAAATCCCTACTTTCTTTGAAGGAAATATTGCAGAATTAAATCAAGACGAGAAAAAGATAACTTGAATCACCAAAATAATCTAAGACTGAAACAAGAAAGTGTTGGGAAAAATACTGAGAGGGGGAGTGAATCAGTATTTACTGCATATTCAAAACTTTTTACTTTTTCACTCTCTAAAACCCATACGCTACTTTCCTTTAGTAAACTCGCGTATACACGCGGATATCCTTCATACAACTCGCGTATTATCAGAGATCTAAATATGTAGATATTTATTAACTTAGTTCTTTGCAATATTCATTCATCTGATGTTAAGTTAGCAGTAAACATGTGTAGTAACAACAGAATAAACCATCACACAAAGCATCACACATGAACACCAGGATTTTTTAGGTGGAAACCCAAGTCGGGAGAAAACCACCGCTGCAGTTGCTCAGCCTTCAATATTTTATTATAGAGAAAACATCTTACAACATATGTCCTGGTGCAGACTCCTACCAGCACGCAGGCACCCACCTGCGCTCGTTTACCAGCCTCTCCTGGAAGGGAGCTCCAACCCCCTGACTCGTTTACCAGCCTCTCCTGGAAGGGAGCTACGACCCCTTGCTCTCGTTTACCAGCCTCACCTGGAAGGGAGCTACAACCCCCTGACTGAAGGCTACAACCCTCAGCACCTCTATGGACCACGTTTCATCAATTTTCACACTGGATCCAAAGCTTCCTTTAGGACACAACTTGCAGGCCACGTTTCATCATATTTTCAGACTGGACCCTTTCCATACTTTTAAGCACAGTCAACCATGAAAAAGATACATATAACTCACTGACAGATATCAATAAACCAGCAGAACAGATCAGACATTTCTTACCACAGACTTTAGCAAACCCTAGTTTGCATACGCGCTTTCCTTTCTCTGATGTCGCGTATATACGCGCTTCCGTTCACATAAACCAGCGTATACTTCTGTACATATTGCAGAGTTAATTTTATTGCGCATACGCACTTTCTCTTCAGCGAAGCCGCGTATATACGTGCTTCCTCTTCGGCGAACTAGCATATGGTTCTTCAGACTTTTATGTCATTGCAATTCTTCACAACGGATACATCACTTCAGATTTTACCCTTTACCTCAGACAGATGTTCGCCTCATCACAGATCTAATCATTCCATAAACAGATCTAGCAAATACAAATACATTTAAGATCTAGATCCCCTTCTTCATCATTGGTGCATCATACATTCAGATCTATCATTCAACTATAACCCTTTCCATTCAGATCTACTTCAGAGAGAAGTATTCATTCAAGCTCAGACATCTTCCACCCAAACTCATGATTTGCACAATGAATTTCTTCTCCTTATATAGGTTTACCCTTTTTCAATACCATGAGCCAAAACCACATTAATTCCGATGGTATTCCTGGACGGGGTCATTTAGAGGAATCATTACCCAATACAATGGGTAAATACCATGGTGGTTACCCCTGGTTTTGCACTTTTTGAGCGCTTTTTCCCATATGCGACTTGGCACGTACTTTACCGCGTGCATACGCGACTTCTACTAGACAAATCCGCGTATGCCTTGAAACATACTCTTTTCATCATGGATCTAGCACATATTGAAATCCTTTCTTCATTACCTTCTGTACTCTCTATAGATACATCAGATTTACATCTTTAAACAGGTTCACCAAGACATATTCTATCAAGCACAACTTCATCAAGTAAGTTGCCATTCAAGGACAACACTCAGCATCATATTGCTAGCAAACATTATTTCATATCAGATTTACATCATTTACCAAGTCCATCAGGTCAA
>JAXQQM020068014.1:0-74439 GCA_034641835.2 Pinus albicaulis
CTGTGGAAAGTTTTTATAATGATGAGCCTCTCCACAACCCCAACATTGCAAAGGAGGTTTTGTGGTCTGTCCCTGCTCTGGATTGTTATATGCCTCTGTGGGCTTCTCTTCCCCTGGCCATTTAATTCTTTGGTGATTTCTACCAAATTGCTTACTAATGGAGTTGCGTGCTGCACCCTTAGAATTTCCACTTTTACTGCTTTTAAAATTGGAATTATTTTTCTGGTTTTTCTTTGGCTGCCAGCTTTTCCCTCCTTCACCTTTGGCCTTGGACTGCTGATAGCACATCCGGACTTTACGGATGGCTTCATCCATGGTCTGAGGATTAACAAATTCTATCTGTTCTCTCATATGAGTAGGTGGACTACTCAGAAACCTCTTCACTTTGGCCTTTTCCTCTCGGAGATAAGGAACATAGCGTAGCAGGGAAGTGAATTTAGTGACATAATCTTCCATGGTCATCTGCCCCAACCATAAATCATGGAAATCCTTATCCTTATCATCATAAAACCTTTATGTCAATTACTTGTCTTTGAAATACTACTGAAACAGCTCCCAAGTAATGTCCTGTTCATCAATACTGCGTACATTTTTCACTTCTTCCCACCACAAGGTGGCCTTTTCCCGTAACTGGTATATAGCCAATCTGGCCTTCAGATTTATACTATATTCATACACCTGGAAGTACTTATTTATATTAATTAACTAGGCTTTAGCCACCTCCTCGGCCTCACCATCAAAATTTGGTGGTTTAATTTTGCGAAACTCCCCCTGCAATTCCACTTTCTATCTCTTATTGTCTTGCTGGTCAGACAAATTGCCCAACTCCACCTCATTATAATTCTTTTTTTTTATTTTCTGGGAGGGACTCTTTTCAGCTCTGCCTATAGGGTTTTTTCTATTTTGTTGATCTTCTTGTTCTGCTGATATTTCTTTTTCAGCACTGGGATGTCCCATCTCCTGATTTTGTTTGTCTGATAAACTCTTTAAAATTTTCTCCTGATCTTGAAACAATCACTCATTATCCTTTCTGAGTCATAACATTTCCTCTTGTAATTGTTGCACTGTGTTCAACAAAAAACCAGTTTGGTGTTGTTGTTCTTCGAGCAACCGACTAGTCTTTTGATGTTGTTCTACACTTAATTGAACCCACATTTCTGGATTCATGACTGTTGGTGCTTGAGTTTCCTCTGGTTGCGATTGTGATGCTATAGCTCTTCTCATTGTCACTGGTTCTCTCTCTCTCTGTGCACTAATCACATACACAGCTTCATTGTTAGTAGACTCTTAGGGTCCCAGCGTAGCAACATAGCTCTAATACCACTTGTCACAATCATTCCAAAAATTATTACCATAAAAAAAAAAAAAAAAATTCTTACTTACCATAATACTATTCATTATAAAAATCATTTACAATATTACATTACCCTTATCATATCACCGTGTGATATTCGATTCACAATTATTGTTGTTATAATATCACTGAATCATAGTTACAATTACTATGAAGTCCTCGTTGGTCGATTTGTGCAAACCTAGGGTTATTGTAATATTTACATTATACAATAGTTTTCACTATACACTATACATATACACAGCTTGTCAAATCCCTATGCATATACACTGCCTGTCATAGCTTGGATTTTTAACAAAGGTAGGATATTATGATATTTTAATTCATCACCAACAATATTAAATTCTCATGTTTGATTACCTTTCCGTTCTGATATGGAGATTTGTGGTAATTACTACAGAGATAATTTTCACACTCCACTTGGCATCCTCAATGCATCTCCGTGGAGATTTTTCAACTCCATTCAATGCTCAACAGTACCGTGGTTTAATCTCCTCGATACAGTTGTTCGAAGCATTGGATTCCATATGATTTTCGAGGGAAAACACTCCAGTAGTCTCTGTAGTTAACGAAGAGTGAAGGGTTTGTTCCTATGAATTTTTCGGCGGTTTCCATAGCTCAACTCCTTCCTTGCGAGCTCTGCCTCAAACCCTTAAAGGTATGCCTTCACCTTACATTTTTGCTCTGTTTTTCGGCTTTTCTACTTTGTTAATTCACCCTCAGATTTGTTTTCTATAGCAAAACTACTCGCCGACGCTTCTAGCTGAGTATCTTCTATGTTGAATAACTCTAGAAAGATGATAATGCTGCAACACTGAGCTAGTTACGACAGATGCAAGGAGGAGGAGATGATTTGCGAATTCAAAAGTATAATATAACTTTCCCCTTTATTTGCTGCTGAGTTTAACTTAACCGACCATTCATTTTTGAGTTTAATGATTTAACTTCTGATGTTCGTGACTCTTGTAGAGCGGCCCCAATGGAGGTCTCTACCCTCTTTAGGTAACAAAAACTCCATAAATTGACGAGGTTTAATTTATTTGGCATATCTATGGTTTTCTCTACATGCAATGGTTAACATCTCATCACTGGTTGTTTGGATGCAGCTTTGTGGTTCTAACCTGCCATCCTTCAAGCTGTAGCTTCCTTTCAGGATTCACGAAAAGTGTGCCTTATATTATTTATTTTTCTTGACGAGTTTTCACTACTTTTGATGCTTATCTTGATTACTCTTGATACTATAAATTTCAATGTTCCTTCAGACTTACATTGGCTTTGCTGATGACGCCTATCATAGTACACGGAACATTTATTCTGTTGCTTGGGTTATCTATTCACCCACTGATGAGTTAGTTTCTATTCATGGGATTTGCCTCAGTCAAACAACAAACAATATTCCAGAATATGGCACAGTCATTGAGTTATTATTTGATGCCATTTCATTTGGAATTTGATGTTTTATTGTTAGGTTAGATTCACAACTCATTTTATTACATTTAAACGGTGTTTATGCTATCAGAAATCCATATTTGTTAAGAATATTTTTAAGGGTTCGTATCTTGGAAAGATAGTTTGATTACATTGAATATCAACACATATCAAGAAATTTAAATAGATTAGCTTAAGCATTATCTAATCAAGTTTTAAATAGACATTTGAATCATTTAAAGTAAAACAAAACATTATTTAGTCCATGTTGAACAAGATACTCAGAGATCGAAAATAGTAATATCATTAGGTCAAAATAGTTGTATGTCAAAATATATCACACTATCTATGATCATAGGTTTCAAACACCTCATGATCTAAATATATTGATAAAAAAAAAAATACCAATCTAGATCAACCATCAGCTATCCATGATGATGATCATGGTAGCAGAGTATAGCGCGCGCCACCCTGCACAGATATTGCCTGAATGGACCTGGAACCCCAGTCACATGTCTCTGGAGCTTGAGAGGAAGATCATTCATCCTAGTATCTGGGATGTCAATAGTAAACCTCTCTAGGTTGTGTTCTAGCTCTGCAAGAGCCTCTGCTGCATCAAACAATGGTAGACCTACTTCTATAGGTTGTGCGTCTCGCTATCAAAACGAGGAAGTTTCGTTGGTCGTGTCGGGCCAACATCTGCATTTTAATATTTTTATCAATATTAGATGATAAAATATCAAATAAAAATTACATTAAAAAAACCTAAAAATTAGATCTCTTACCTCATGCATCCCACTATGTTCTTGGTGGAAGTGATGTGTCAGGGTCACCCCTGAAATCTACCACTGCATAAGGAAAATCCTCAATCATGAAGATTTGGTTCCTGAGCCATATAAAAAACTGAGTATATCGAACCATAAGACCACCATCACCATCGTAGAGAGCCATCAATGAAACCCATCACAACATGTGTGGTTCCCTAGAATCTGTTTGATCCTTGGTGGCTAACCCCAGGTGCTATGAGTGGAATTGTAACACCCCCAAATTATGTGTTTAAATTTCAAAACTAGACATTTGAACTTTAGTCCTAAGGGGAGTGGACCCCAAAGGATAAGTATTTTGTGAACGTAATTAAATATTTAATTTGAGGAAATGAATAAAATGATTGTGTGCAGATTGACCAAAATGAGATTTATGAGATCACTTGCTAAATCCATGAGGATGGATAAGGCAACTAATCCCCAGAATCTTTCAAAAATCCTTGAAAGAAATTATTCTAATTTAGATTTTTGAGGAAGAATCTAAAATTCCCCAATGATGAGGAAATTAGTTGGGAAGAGGTAAAAATATGGAAAAGATGAGGAAAGCATAAAAACAGCTTTAAAGAATCCAAAAAATGGGAATCCTAGGAAAACAGGAAGAAAAACATCCGAATGTGCAGGCCCAGAAGGAATTAAAGCTTGAGCTTTGGGTTCTTTTTTAAATAGTGCTCCTAAACAGATTAGTGGTTGGTCTATTCTAGGAGGTGATCTCAGCTCGGGGGTGAGTTCTGGGAGACAGAAGGACTCTAAGGTTGGGAGGTTGGTCGACTGCATGAGTTGTATGTCTCTAATTTGATTGGTGTTTTTACTTGCTGTGGTATGAATTGGCTACATATAACAATTGATTTATATGTTATTAGATTTATTAGTGCTACATTTAATAGAATTAATCATAGGGCATTCACCCTTATAATTTTGTATGGGTGTAGAGAAAATTATGTAGAGTAGAATCCAACAGAAATTCTAAACCAAGGTTGGTTTAAATCTAAGGATACCTATCCTCTACAGATAAATTACTGTAAATTACTTCTGATATATCAGTATACAATTGTGAGCATGATTAGGGAAGTTAAGAGAAATTCTCCTAATCCCTAAACCAATCCTTAAGGTAAAAGCTGGAGATTTCTAATATCTAATAATTCACAAATTTGTAACCTTAATCTGCTTCTGTGAGAAATAGAGTAGTGAGAAATTTAGTGCAGAGTACAGAATTAATTAATTAGTAATTACTAAGTGAAGAGCAGAGAGGTATAATAATTTCAACAGCTGTACATGTTAACAGTTAATACAATTACTATTCCCTTTAGCAGGGATTGCATGGAAGAGTAGTAAACTGTAATGTTGAAAGAACATTATTTAAGTAGCAAGGGAATGAATCCCAAAACATGATCAGTTTTGCAGAAATAACTAGAACAAGAGATCTATGTATGAAAGAGATGGGAGTAGCTATAAGGAAATGAAAAGGAGATCTAACTAGAAATATATATAACCTGGAAAACTAGAAGAACATGGGAACCTACGATAATATAATACTTGTATCTCATACATTTTTAAATGGATATATATGAGAATGGATACATAAACCTATGCATGCAATTATATGTATAGACAGATATCAGTAAAGTAAATTAAATTAAACATGAGTATGGGGAGACTGTTAGCTCATGACAAATATATATAGTACAAGAAATTAGAAATAGCTAGCTACAGAAACAAATTTACATGTGCATACAAAAATTAAACTGAACTATAACTCTCCAGAAATCCTGAGAGTCTCTTGTAAGAGTCATACAAAACATAAATAGCTAAGAGGCCTTGTACAATTGAACAACATTATCTATAAAGAGAGTTATATCAGCTATAGTCACTGCTATGATAAGCAAAGTAAAAGAGGAATAACTCATTGGATCAAATCGTATCAACTCATACTACATAAATCATTCCATGCGAGGAAGCATGAGGCAGTCCATAAAAATTAGAGTTGTAACTCGTTGAAATTTTGGCAACCAAGAAAATAAGTGACAATATATACAAAGGTCTTGATACACGCCACAAAAATATCTGAGCCTGTTGGGTTAGAGTCTGGTAATCGAAACCATATTCCTAATTTAAAATTTTAAAACCATTAAAGAGTACCAACATACAAATGCGGGATATAAGCATTCTGACTCTGACAGAGTCTAGTTCTTTAAAGGACACTGTGTAAAACCCTATGAGAGCTAATGAGTCTACATAATTAAGACAGAACAACGCAACGAGAGGGTGATATTATCCCCACAGGTACATACCGACCTGAAACGCCAAGGGAGGTGAAATTAATATCCAATGAAATGAAAGGGCATAGCTTCCTACAAAGGAATACGAATGAGTCTGCGTTACCTGTGGGAAAACACAGTCAGGATAGGAAATGAGTTAATAGAGTATTTGATAGCAAATCGCTCGAATAGAGAAATTACTCATAAAAATCAAGGAGTTACCTGTAAACCGAGACTCTTGTACCTTACGAGTTCTCTGCATCAACGTTGGAAGCAGAATGTTAGCTAAATTGAAAATCTGAAGGTTAATAGTGGATTGAAACAAAAATATATGTACAGAATGAAAAAAAAAACAAACCTCACGAAGTCAGGAGGTATGACACTTGCTCTCTTGCGATGAGGCGAATCAAGGAATTTTAACTCTGCACGGCATTAACAACGTGAGAAAAGTATCAATTAATGAAATCGACAAAGGAGCCATGTCGACAATAAACCAGAAGAGAGAATACAACGAAAAAATTTGCTCAGAAGATATAACGTGAATGGTTCCAAACGAAACTGAACCATACACGTAACCTCCAGAACGAAACGCATTCGCATCATTAACATTCAAAGACTTCCTCAGAAAGAAGTATGACAAGTTCCGAGCGACGAACTTGATCTCCAATCACAAATTGCTAAACGAGTGTATAAAATGAATACCTGATAGCGTGCAGTGGCATAGATAAGCCACGAAACTCCTTCATGAGCTGGGATGAGTAAACCATACGACTGGCAAAGACCTTGCCTTCAACCCAAGTTGCAGAGCTGCAAGGCGAAGGGATAAGCGAACAAACGATGCACGCGGAAACTGGCTCCAAACAAAAATAAAGACTTATATAATCATTCCAACAACCTCAGAAACCCTAATACAAAAATATCGTAGACGTCCACTTGGCGCAATCACAAGGGAAGAGCCACAGATCGAATGGTTGGCGGTTGTAATTACACCAGCCGTGTAACATTAATGGTGCCAAGATATGAAATTAAAATTCAGATGTCCTGATCATATGAGTAAGATTGCTTTGTAAACCGAGTAAGATCGAATGGTGTTTGACAGATCGATGTGGATCTAACATGTGAAGGGAGGAATGGGATGAAACCATCACAACCCATACAATGCAACCGTAAATAGCATACAATATGACGTGGAGAAGACTTATCCCGTCTCAAAATACACATCACCGCAAGGAGATTCGAACCATATGCCTTACATGGAAACCAGTACACGTATTCAAGTTCACATTTAAATTGGATATGAGACCTTACGTACAAAGAGAGGCGAAGATATCAACGCAGGTTTGAAAACAATGATGAATGCCACCTCAGAAGCATGAAATCAACGTTCATATAACAGTATGTAAATTTGCTTCAATTATGCTCAATCCAAAGGTATAGCTATATATGTGATGGGAAAAAAACTCGAGGACATATAAGTTGCCAAGGGTCCAGAATGCCTTGTGGGCATAACCCATTCGAATCCATTGTGTATAAGGTATGAAGATGGGCCGAATGGCCAAGCGCCAATGACCACCAAAGTGAAGTTAACTATAGGTGCTCGGTGCGACCTTCATAGAAAATAAAATGATATTAAATCACTCCACACTTGGAGTTAGACTGAAATACAAACAAGTTAAATAGGAAGTTGATAGATATTGACTTGGAGTATATTAATATACTAAAGTAATTCATAAGGGGGAAAATAAAATATGATTTCACTAGTTAGGGAGTCAATATTTTTATGGTGAACCTATTTTTGAAATCATGAAAAGCTAGGAGAAAAAAAAAATTTGAGTAAATGGGAGATGTGACAAATGGCATCAGAGCCCAAGTTATAAAACTGGGCTGGTGACATTGTGCTCACTGTTGCTGTGTGTTCACTATATAAATTTATTTCTGTGAAATTTTTTTTTTATTATATTTTTACTTTTACTGATTTGTGTGGTGTAGTGTATAGTGGTGCTCAAATGGCAGAAGGTGAAGAAATTTATGTGGATCTGCGTGATGAGTATAGTACACCAGATCCCAACGCTCCGGTGATGGATATGTTGCACAGATTGCAACGAGAAATGACTGAGATGAGAAGCCAGAATGACAGGTTGTCATTAGCCAGTAAGGAGCAGGAAAAGCTCATCAGAGAGCTAACTTCATGGAACAGCCAAGAAGGCGAAGGTTCCGGAAAGAGGAAGACTGATGAGTCTGAGGATGATGATGTTGTTAGGCATCAATATAAGCAGAAAAAGGAATTACAAGGGGAATTTTGAAAGATCAAACCTCCCTCCTATGATCGGGAGAAGGAGGAAGATGCTGAAGCCTGGTTGTTGAATATGATTAAGTATTTCCAGGTCTATGAATATGAAAGAAATCTAAAGGACAGATTAGCTGTATACCAGCTACAAGGTAAGGCTACCTTATGGTGGGACGAGACTAAAATGGTGTATGCCATTGATGAAAAGACAGTTACTTGGGAAGATTTTCTGGTTAAGTTCAAAAATCGATATCTGAATGAACGTTACTAGGATGATAAAGCCAAAGAATTCCATGAACTTAGACTAGAACAACTCACTATTGATGAGTTCGTTACTAAGTTTACAAATCTGTTGAGATATGTACCCTACATAAGGGAAGAAAAGGAAAAAATACAAAGGTTTCTGAATTGTTTTCCTGTTGTATACAAGGGGAAAATCGAGTTTGACAACCCAAAAACAATGGATGAAGCTTTTAGAAAAGCAGGATTATGTTACCAACGGTTCAAAGGAAAAAGCTTGAACAAGGAAAAGTTGGGTAAATAATAATGAGTTCAAAGGGAGGAAACGATTCCGGCCTATTTGAAGAATTTTAGCGAGAGATCATCGGCGGAAAAAGTTTAATAAACCCCAAAGAAAGTCAAACGGCTCGGTCCCAAGTGGCCTCAAAACAAATAGATGGAGACAATAAGAAAGGGCACGGTGAAAATGAGAGAAAATTGAGTACAACTGTGCCAGTGGTAAGAGAGTTTAAGGAAGTCTTTCCAGATGAGATCCCTCATCTTCCCCCCAAAAGAGAGATTGAATTTTCAATCGATCTGGTGCAGGGAGCAGTACCTGTTTCCCGAGCCCCTTATCGAATGAGTCCCCCTGAACTGATGGAACTGAAAATGCAACAGCAAGAACTGTTAGATAAAGGTTATATCAGACTGAGTGTGTCTCCTTGGGGAGCACCAGTGCTGTTCGTGAAAAATAAATATGGAACTTTTAGGATGTGCATTGATTACCATCAACTGAATAAGTTGACTATTAGAAAGAGATATCCCTTGCCAAGAATTGATGATATTTTCGATCAAGTGAGAGGAGCTTCGGTATTTTCTAAGATTGACTTAAGGATTGGTTATCACCAGCTAAGAATCAAAGAAGAAGACATCAGCAAAACAGCCTTTCGAACCTGATATGGTCACTACGAATTTGTAGTCCTACCTTTTGGTTTGACAAATTCCCCTGCCACATTTATGTGCCTAATGAACTGTGTGTTAAATAAGTACTTGGATAAATTTTTCCTTGTGTTCATATATGATATCTTAGTCTACTCAAAAGTTGAGGAGGAACATAAAGAACACTTGAGGATAGTATTGCAAACTCTGAAGGAAAACCAGCTATATGCCAAGTTTAGCAAATGTGAATTTTATAAAGATAAGATCCAATATTTGGGTCATATTATTTCTAAACAAGGCCTTGTTCTTGACCCTGAAAAGATAAAGGCTATAAAATGTTTCAGTAGTGAGATCATTTATGGGAATTGCAGGCTATTATCGTAGATTTGTGGGGAGATTTTTTGCTATAGCATATCCCATAACGTCATTACAAAGGAAAGGTGTCAAATTTGAGTGGACTGAAAAATGCCAAAACATTTTTGACCAATTAAAATTGAAACTTACTACAGCCCCCATACTGAAGATTGCAGATCCTGATAAAGAATTTGTAGTATGTATGGATGCCTGTAGAGAGGGGTTGGGAGGAGTTCTTTTGCAGGAAAATTCAGTTATTGCATATGAATCTAGGAAGCTGAAGGTGCATGAACAGAATTATAGTGCCTATGATTTAGAATTAGCTGTTGTTATCCATGCTTTAAAAATGTGGTGACACTATCTCCTTGGAAATAAATTTACGTTGATGACTGATCATATTAGTCTCAAATATTTCTTTTCCCAAACTGATTTGAATGCTAGACAAGCCAGATGGCTGTCTTTTCTAAGTGAATTTGATATGGACATAAAACATATCTGAGGGAAAGAAAATAAAATTGCTGATGCATTGAGTAGAAATGCTTGTCTGAATATCAATAGAATTGGAATTAGTGCTCAGATTGATGTAGAAGATTTGGTGAAAGAGGCAGCAAACCAAGATCCAAATTTATGAAACACTCCTGGTGAAATTAGAGAAAAAGGAGAAAACTGATTTCACTCAAAACCAAAAAGGGCTGATCTACTATAAGAACAAAATATATATTCCCAATGTAGAGTCCTTAAAAAGGGAAATTTTGGATGAATACCACAAATAGCCATATGCAAGACATCCAGGATATCAAAAAATGTTAACAGCCCTGAAACAGAAGTTTTTCTGGCTAGGAATGAAGAAAGATGTAGCAGAATATTTAAGTAGATGCATGGAATGTCAACTAGTCAAAGTTGGGCATCAGCATCTTGCTGGGCTTTTAAACCCTCTGCCGGTTGTAGAATGGAAATGGGACACAGTTTCAATGGATTTCATAATAGGATTACCCAAAACCAAACACCAACATGATTCAGTAATGGTAGTAGTAGACACTTTAACAAAAGCTGCACATTTTATACTAGTGAAATCTACTTTCGGAACAGCTCAAGTAGCGAATGTGTTCTTAAAGGAGGTAGTAAGACTCCGTGGGGTTCCAAAGGTGATTGTTTCTGACCGAGATGCTAATTTTACAGCAGCTTTTTGGAAAGGGCTATTTGAAGGGATGGGTACTAAATTGAATTTTAGTACTGCTTACCACCCTCAGACAGATGGTCAAACGGAAAGAACTAATCAAATTTTGGAGGACATGCTGAGAATGTATGTGATGGATAGGCCATCAAAGTGGGAAGATTACTTGCATTTAGCTGAATTTGCTTATAATAACAGCTACCAATCCTCCATCAAAATGAGTCCGTTTGAGGCACTGTATGGAAGGAAGTGTCGTACTCCTTTGAGCTGGAGTCAGCCAGAAGATAAACTAATGTTGGGACCAGATACTTTACAAGAGATGGAAATAATTGTCAAACAGATACAAAGAAACATCAAGACAGCACAAGATCGCCAGAAGAACTATGCTGATAAGAAAAGAGTGCACCGAGAATTTAAAGTGGGGGAGCATGTGTATTTGCATATTAAACCCAAAAAGAGCACACTCTATGCTGGAAGTTGTGCAAAACTGGCTCCTAGATATTGTGGTCCTTTTGAAGTATTAGAAAGGGTGGGACCAGTGGCTTACAAGCTGGCCTTACCACCCCATGTTAGAGTTCATGATGTGTTTCACATTTCATTGTTAAAAAGATATGTCCATGATGCTTCTCACATAGTTGATTGGAATGTTGTACAGGTGGAACCAGAAGGGGAGTTTCTGCCAGAACCGCTTCAAATATTTTAGCGGGAATAAATTGAATTGAGGAACCGAACGGTAGCAAGAGTAAAGGTGCAGTGGAAGCACTTTACTGCTGAAGAAGCTACCTGGGAAAGAGAAGCTGAAATGATGGAAAGATATCCATTTTTGTTTGAAAAATGAACTCTAGTAGTTGAATAACAACACCGAGGACGGTGTTTATTTTCAGAGGGGTAATATGTAACACCCCCAATTTATGTGTTTGAAATTCAAAGCTAGACATTTGAACTTTAATCCTAAGGGGAGTGGACCCCAAAGGATAAGTATTTTGTGAATGTAATTAAATATTTAATTTGAGGAAATGAATAAAATGAATTGTGCAGATTGACCAAAATGAGATTTATGAGATCGCTTGCTAAATTCATGAGGATGGATAAGGCAACTATTTCCCCAAAATCTTTCAAAAATCCTTGAAAGAAATTATTTCTAATTTAGATTTTTGAGGAAGAATCTAAATTTCCCCAATGATGAGGAAAGTAGTTGGGAAGAGGTAAAAAGCTGGAAAAGCTGAGGAAAATCATAAAACAGCTTTAAAGAATCCCTAAAATGGGAAGCCTAGGAAAACAGGAAGAAAAGCATCCTGATATTCTGGACGCAGAATTAGAAACAGGATTTGGGGAACCATAGCTTAAATAAGCTGCTCCTAAACAGATTAGTGGTTGGTCTGTTCTAGGAGGTGATCTCAGCTCGGGGGTGAGTTCTGGGAGACAGAAGGACTCTAAGGTTGGGAGGTTGGTCGACTGCATGAGTGGTATGTCTCTAATTTGATTGGTGTTTTTACTTGCTGTGGTATGAATTGGCTACATATAACAATTGATTTATATGTTATTAGATTTATTAGTGCTACATTTAACAGAATTAATCATAGGGCATTCACCCTTATAATTCTATATGGGTGTAGAGAAAGTTCTGTAGAGTAGAATCCAACAGAAAGTCTAAACCAAGGTTGGTTTAAATCTGAGGATACCTATCCTCTACAGATAAATTATTGTAAATTACTTCTGACCTATCAGTATACAATTGTGAGCATGATTAGGTAAGTTTAAGAGAAATTCTCCTAATCTCTGAACCAATCCTTAAGGTAAAAGCTGGAGATTTCTAATATCTAATAATTCACAAATTTGTAACCTTAATCTGCTTCTGTGAGAAATAGAGCAGTGAGAAATTTAGTGCATAGAGTGCAGAATTAATTAATTAGTAATTACTAAGTGAAGAGCAGAGAGGTATAATAATTTCAACAGCTGTACATGTTAACAATTAATACAATTACTATTCCCTTTAGCAGGGATTGCATGGAAGAGTAGTAAACTGTAATGTTGAAAGAACATTATTTAAGTAACAAGCGAATGAATCCCAAAACATGATCAGTTCTGCAGAAATAACTAGAACAAGAGATCTATGTATGAAAGAGATGGGAGTAGCTATAAGGAAATGAAAAGGAGATCTAACTGGAAATATATATAACCTGGAAAACTAGAAGAGCATGGGAACCTACAATAATATAATACTTGTATCTCATACATTTTTAAATGGATATATATGAGAATGGACACATAAACCTATGCATGCAATTATATGTATAGATAGATATCAGTAAAGTAAATTAATTTAAACATGAGTATGGGGAGACTGTTAGCTCATGACAAATATATATAGTACAAGAAATTAGAAATAGCTAGCTACAGAAACAAATTTACATGTGCATATAAAAATGAAACTGAACTATAACTCTCCAGAAATCCTGAGAGTCTCTTGTAAGAGTCATACAAAACATAAATAGCTAAGAGGCCTTGTACAATTGAACAACATTATCTATAAAGAGAGTTATATCAGCTACAGTCACTGCTATGATAAGCAAAGTAAAAGAGGAATAACTCATTGGATCAAATCGTATCAACTCATACTACATAAATCATTCCATGCGAGGAAGCATGAGGCAGTCCATAAAAATTAGAGTTGTAACTTGTTGAAATTTTGGCAACCAAGAAAATAAGTGACAATATATACAAAGGTCCTGATACATGCCACAAAAATATCTGAGCCTATTGGGCTAGAGTCTGGTAACCGAAACCATATTCCCAATTTAAAATTTTAAAACCATTAAAGAGTACCAACATAAAAATGTGGGATATAAGCATTCTGACTCTGACAGAGTCTAGTTCTTTAAAGGACACTGTGTAAAACCCTACGAGAGCTAATGAGTCTGCATAATTAAGACAGAACAACACAACGAGAGGGTGATATTATCCCCACAGGTACATACCGACCTGAAACGCCAAGGGAGGTGAAATTAATATCCAAGAAACAAAGGGCATAGCCGTCACAAAGGAATACGAACAGGCCTTTCAAGCATCGGGAAACATATTTGACAAGAAATAATTTATTGAAGATTTGATAGCAAATCGTCAACTGGAGAACATCACAAAACTACAGTTACTGTAAATCAAGACTCTCGTACCTTACAAGTTCTCCGCATCAACGTTGGAAGAATGTCACCAAATTGAAAATCAGAAGCAAGAATAGTGACTTGTGTCTGTGCATATATGCATTTTTATGAATTATGTAAAAAAAACCTCAATGTCAGAGGTGATGACCCTACTATCCCCGCGAAGGTGAAAGTGACCATTTAATTTTAACTTCGTGATCAATGTAGAAAAAGGTATCGACGAACCACCATGTAAAGGAGCCATGTCACATAAACCAAGAGAGATTTAGTAAAATGAAAGTACTTGGTAACAACATATAACGTGAATGGTTCCAAACGAAACTGAACCATACACGTAACCTCCAGAACAAAACGCATTCGCATCATTTACATTCAAAGACTTCCTCAGAAAGAAGTATGACAAGTTCCTAGCGACGAACTTGATCTCCAATCACAAATTGCTAAACGAGTGTATAAAATGAATACCTGATAGCGTGCAGTGGCGTAGATAAGCCGCGAAACTCCTTCATGAGCTGGGATGAGTAAACCATACGACTGGAAAAGACCTTGCCTTCAACCCAAGTTGCAGAGCTGCAAGGCAAAGGGATAAGCGAACAAACGATGCACGCGGAAACTAGCTCCAAACAAAAACAAAGACTTGTATAATGATTCCAACAACCTCAGAAACCCTAATACGAAAAGATCGCAGACGTACACTTGGCGCAATCACAAGGGAAGGGCCACGGATCGAATGGTTGGCGGTTGTAATTACACCAGCCAACATTAATGAAAGCAAGATAAATTCGGGACAAGCCATGACTTAGATATAAGATTGTTTGTAAACCGAAAGAAGATCGAATGGTGTTTGATGACGACGTGGATCTAACACGTGAAGGGAGGAATGGGACGAAACCATCACAACCCATACAATGCAACCGTAAATAGCATACAATATGACGTGGAGAAGACTTATCCTGTCTCAAAATACATATCACCGCAAGGAGATTCGAACCATACGCCTTACGTGGAAACCAGTACACGTATTCAAGTTCACATTTAAAATTGGATATGAGACCTTACGTACAAAGAGAGGCGAATATATCAACGCAGGTTTGAAAACAATAATGAATGCCACCTCAGAAGCACGAAATCAACGTTCATATAACAGTATGTAAATTTTCTTCAATTATTCTCAATCCAAAGGTATAGCTATATACGTGATGGGAAAAAAAATCGAGGACATATAAGTTGCCAAGGGTTCAGAACGCCTCGTGGGCATAACCCATTCGAATCCATTGTGTATAAGGTATGAAGATGGGCCGATGTTTTTCAATGACCACCAAAGAAGTTAACTATAGAAAAGTTCTTTGGGTATAATTGCAGCAATGATACTAAACCTACACTGAGTTTTCAGAATGAAATACAAACAAGTTAAATAGGAAGTTGATAGATATTGACTTGGGGTATATTAATATACTAAAGTAATTCATAAGGGGGAAAATACAATATGATTGCACTAGTTAGGGAGTCAATATTTTTATGGTGAACCTATTTTTGAAATCATGAAAGGCTGGGAGAATTTTTTTTTTTTGAGTAATGAGATGACAGAATCCTCTCCGTAAATCAAAAAGACATAGGAATGGCTCCATATCCCAAATTTCTTCTGGGCGATTCTTTTTCTCTTGTGTTTCCCTTTTCATAAGTGAATTCACAATTTCTTCACTGACTGAAAATTGTTCCCGAACACCTAACAAAGATTTCATTTGTGCTTTGGGAGCCACATGTGGAGCTAGCACCACATTAATCGGGTAACGTGAAACTGTAATGATTTGGCATTCAGTCGCATAATGGTTTTGATAGCGATCATCCTTCGCATCTAAATTCATTATGCAATAATAAGCCATATAAGCGGTACAGGAAGTCCTCTGGTCATCGAACTTCAGTTGCTTCCCAAATAAGTAAATGTCTCTTCCTCTGCGAGGTAATCCAGCGAGGAAATAAATATCCTCTGGCTCAATCACAAGCCTATGTTCCCAAATGATGAAGCACTATTCTTGGACATGCCAAGCATTGACCAATCAGGTCATGAGTTCCACCTGTGCTTTCATTCCTTGTATTTCCCAGAATTTATACAAACCAAAATTCTTCAGCACATGAAGCATTGTTGGGTCATCCATGGCTTCATTATCATGCTGCTCATGCTCTCTTTCTCTCCACTCTAACATGATTTCTTTCCTGCAAACAAGAATTTAGGAATATTAGAAAACATTAGAGAGAATTTGGAGAATTTTTTATGGGTAGAAATGTAGTTTTGAAAACCTCGTGGCACTTGCGTGGTTTTTATTCGTACACAACGCATTTTTATGCACGAGTTATGCATAAAAGCCACGGCAGCCTAGTGATTTTTTATATTAGAAAAATCAGGGTACGGGGGTTCTGCCACGAAAACCTGCGCACCCGCGAGGACAGATTCTAAAACCTTGTTTCCTTGTAAAAACTAACCTAAAATCTTAAATTGATAAACTAAATGGATGAAAAGAAATATAATGAAGAGATGAAATACCTGGAACTAACGGTTCTCGAAATGGTTGACTGGTTCTCCCTATCTTTGCTCTGGAAGGTTTATGGTAAAAAAAAATTTCTCTGCGCTAAAAATAAAAATGTAAAAATGATTTGTTTTAACCACTTTTTTTAGATTTTATTGAATAAAATAATATCATTTTGTTTATTTTCACCTTTAGAAGTTAAATTTTGAATGTTTTGCCATGATTGAGCGCATATTATTGTAATTTTTTGAGTTTTTGTGCAGGGAATAGGTTATGTTTGAAAATGAATCATTTTGACAATGAGTAGACTTTTATCACTTTTTCGGGCTCTTAAAAAATACAAAAAGGTGAAACCCTGGAGTCCTCTTTTAAGCCCTTTTCAGACTCTCTAAACATAAAAATATGGTCGAGCACTTGACTATTCGAACTCGTTAAAATAAATGAACAATCATCTATTCAATATAAGTTTACCCCTTTCTGGGACTGAATTAGACTCTTTACGAAAAATTTATACATTGACTAAGCATGTTCAACAGAGTTCTCTCCTACATTATTTTATTCTTTTTTAGGTTTGAGAGACTAAATTTACGAATATAGAGTTTACTTATGTTTTTCTTCTAACTCCCTAAAACTGAAAAACATTGAGTAAATCCTATGATGGACTCGTTAAAACTAAACAGTGTAGGACTTGTCGATTAGAACAGGACCGAACCACTCCTTCTTAGGGTTCGTTAAAAATACTAAGATGGAATTGTCATTAAGGACGAGCTTATATGACAAGAAAATGTTATCCTCCTCAATCTTGAAAAAAAATAAAGAGGTACTTGCCAATAATGGTGGGGGAAAAAGTGAGAAAAAGATTCCATTTTTTATTCTTGTTTGAAAAGCAGCATGTCTCTCTTGAACGCGACACTTTTTTGCACTAATGTTTGGGTTGGTTAATACTTTTTTCTTACATTTAATCACACCTCATTGAAATTCTTCAACCATTTTTGGGTATTATCTTTAAGTCAAATGTTGCCAAGTCATTTACAATGTCGTTATGTGTTCAAGAGAAAGTACAACTTCAAATTCACCATTCATTGCAAACATTTGTCTCCATTCACATTAATCATCCCTAAGTTAATCCTTGCAAAATATTTTTTCAAAAATTGACCTAGTGGTTTCGTGTCTAGGCCCTCCTATGACGAATCACTTTCTATCGACATCGGCTCATTATCTAGAAAGTTGATTTAGAATCCTATCAGTACCTTGGAATCTGCATGCCCTAATGGCAGGTTTCTCGCATTCGACGATAGGTTTTCATCATTGAACTTCAATCAAATGATTCTATGAGTGTTCAATTGAAAATCATTCAATATATTTTACTGAATTACTTTGAGAGCCATTGTCATTATTGGTGGTTTCTCTCATACTTGTTAACTTTTTTCATTATTGATCGGTAATCAAGTGGTTTCTACCATGTTCGACTTCGACACAATCAATCAAGATAGATTCGTAATAGTTTGAGAAATGTAAATCAAGACCTTGGATCTAGTCTCAACCATCTAGGCAGTGAGGAGTTATGTATTCATGATACAATATACTTCTTTATAACAGATGGTTGTTCCCATAATGTGTCTACTTTTTTATGTAATGCTAAAGTCATATATGTATCAGAACATTTAGTTAGTTTTTCTCTAAGTATGGGAATGCCTACCTCAGTGATGATTATATATATTTACATTGAATGTTTCTTACAAGTTTTTGATTGGTGTCTCCAATCCAATCCTTGGAATGATAAAGCGCTTCACTCTCTCACAAAACTTTCTCAGACTTCACACTTTAGGGGGCAATCTGTTACACGTCATTTTGTCACCATGACATTTGACTATCATTATGGATCTATCACCATCCATATCCATGCTTCCTTAGAAGTCAAAAACATTCATGTTCTTGAACCAAGTCTTGGAAACTAGAAAAAAGCTTTTTAAACCTTTTAAAATTTACATGTGTGCTTTTTGTGACCATTTCTTGCGCATGCACTAATACTTCTTTTAATAGTCGCGGTGATCATTGCTCTGTTCGCTAATAAAAACTGTGCACCCTCGTAACAGAAAATAAAAACGAAAAAAGTAACTTCTAGAAGCCTAGTTGATCGAATATTCTCCCAACTGGAAGCCTCTAGATTCACGCCAGTTCGATCTATATCCCTCTACTCATGGAGCTTATCCCTTGGCTAAAGGATCCCTAATCCCTTCATTGGAGGATCTCATCCCTTTCTTGATGGATCTGAAACCTCCTCAAACTCTCTAAAAATTGAGCTGAAGTTTCAAGTTTGAGGGTAGTTGTTGGGAAATTCTGAGTTAGTAATTGGCACATACTGAGATACTAAGTTGGTATGAGTTGATTGTACATTGAAGATCACACCTTTGTACACAATAATTCATGTTAGTCATTCTAAAGAGGAACACTTTTCAAACCGAGGATATGATTGCACAGACATACGAGAGAAATATGTACAACATCAAGGCTCAGGTTGTAAGATTTCTCTTTTTTATTCATGATAATACATATGGATCTCTTTTTCTCATTGTCTCGCTTCTAAATTCATTGAAATGATGTCAATACTTAGTCTCCTTGATCACGAAGTTGAACTGGTATTTTTTATTATTATATATTGCAGGTGTTTTGATCCTTTGCATTGTGTGTGATTGCAAGTTATTCTCGACATTGAAGGATTTCTTTGGAGTGAAAGGCAAAAGGCTACATAAAACGTCTCATTGCAAGGTAGGAGCATAACCTCCTCATTTCTAATTTATAATATTATGAATGCAAGTAGTTTAGAGAAAGAGGTATTCAAATGGTTGTTTGTTTCTAGTTACATGTTGGGGTACTAGGGAGATCGCTCTTGCCTGCAAGAGGGATTAATCCATAAAGAAATATCTCGTGGTGTTATTTTTGGAGGTTTTTGGTGCTTTGCTGCACTTATGCGGGTTCACCTCATACTTCGTTCTTTCTCCTTTGGTTTCAATTGTTCCTCTAGTGGCACCCATCTTGCTGCTTCATCTCATAATGTGAATGGAGTTGAGGGAGTGGGGTCCATTGTTTTGATGCTACCGAGGAGAAGGGATTTGAGGGAGTGGGGTATAAGGACTTCTCTTTCCTCTTCAACCCATTTTTCGTGCCTCTTTCTAATGTAATCGTTGCCATTTACTTTTTTGTATGGTCAGGGTTTGTTGTAATTTAAGTGGGTTTTTTTTTAGGGCTATCTGGGCGGCCAGTCTTCTTGGTTTTCTCTTTGGCCAGTTTGATTTTTGCTAGGATTTCTGGCATGTTATTTTTTTGGGTGTTGTTTGACAAATATTTGTATGAATTAATTATCTATTGTAGGGCAGTTTGGGGTGCAATTTCATGGGATTTTTCTGTAGGCCCTTTGTGCTTTGTATAATGATATTTATATGGGATATTTCATAGGTTAAGATTGCATACGCATATAGGGTGGTAGAGGGGGGAGGGATTCTTATTATCCTGGAGGAATAATGTTGATAGGTATGCCTGGGATTTGAGCAATAAGACCAATAACCAAGTGAAATCATATAGATTATATCTTGGTATCATCTTAGCTCAGCAAAAATGAATCAAGGAAATGAATATCCTAGGTGATTCTCTCTTGGTCATAAAACACATGAAATCAAACTCTTCGACCCAAAATAACAAGCTATATCAAATACTCATAGATATCTTGGCATGATCCCTCTCTTTTGGAATCTATAATTTTTTCACATTCTAAGAGGTATAAATAAGGATGCGGATATGCAAGACAAAATGGCTTTCCAAATGAAAGAAGGTTGCAACAAGGTTAATGAAATTGATGTTTATTTACCCATCCCTTAAATATTTGCATGAAATTCCTAAATTTGATGATAAATTTCTCCTCCTACACCAAATACAAGGCACAAAAGTCACAAATATTAGATTTAATGGTTATATTAATTGTTATTTTCCCTTCCCTCCCTTGGGGTGATTTTTTCCTACCTCCATATCTTCTCTCCTCCCATCTACCTCTCTCCCACTTCATCCTCAACATCACCCCCTCTTCAACCCCTCTATTCTGACCACCTCTCCCGCCCCCTCAATGTCCCCTCCCTCATCCCTCTTTCCACTCTCCTTGTCCACATCACATCCTCCCTCCCTATTTGTGCCCCCTCTCCCCCCCCATATGGCATCATCTGAGTATAAAAATTCCTTCTCACTTGACTCATGGTTGCAAAACTCAACATACTAGGACACTTCGCACGGAGAATAGGTTAAGTGTGAGAACTCTGCAAGTCGTTCCTCATATCACGGTCCATATCAAGAACAATCAAACCATCTCCATGTGAGATCCCTCAGAGCGAGAGCCGCATTTGCTTCCCCTGGTATGGATCAGATGGCTCGTGCAAGTGAAGGACATATTTCTTAAGGTGAAAGTCATTTTAGGCACCAAGCAAATCATGGACAAGCATTGGGACCGTGGAGGGAATCTTTAAATCTTTCAAAACCACATGAGGCTTTGGCTTGAAAAAATCTATAAATTGTGGAATAACGGTCTTAACTTCGGAAATAGGAATGTGTCTTACTCTATCCAGAGGGTCGCTGGAGAGAGGAATCTTTGGAAGAGCCAGGATTGTTAGTGGATAATTTTGGATGTTGAGAGTTTCCCCTTCCCTCGGCCTTGAGAATGCCAATTAATATTAATTTTGGTTGAGCAGGAAGATACAATTGTCGGTGAGGGTGACTATTCTGAAAGGTTATGTTATTGTGTGATTCTAGGTGTTGTTGGTTTTTTTTCTTCTCCTTGTCAAGTGGGTCACTATGTAATATCCCAAAGCCTCTCGATGAACCTTCCCTCTGAGTCAATTCCCTCAGTGCACAATTTCTCCTCGATGATATGGACTCTAGCTCTTAAGGCCGCCCACACCCACTCTTTTCTCGAATGGCTAGTCGTTTTGAAATGAATAGGGAGAAGCTCCCACCTCTCAATTCATACTCCTCACCTACCTGTGGATCTTGTGATAGAGAGCACTATGAACTACGTGCAGGCTTGGTTGATCTTCACTAATAGCGTGAGGAAGCTTGTGAAATGAAAGAGAGGAAGATTGAGAAGAACAAAAAGATTTTCCAGATGGAAGATGAGGTGGATGCTCTACGTAGTAAAATCAAGGATATCGCAATGCAGAACTCTCAAACCGTTGAAGAATCAACTCACATCAACCTCAACCGACCAGCTGAATTTGAGGACTAGTCTACTTATTTTGTTTGTGTTTTATGTCGAATTTTCTGCAAGGTCTATCAAAGCAAATATGCAAATGTTGAGTCACCTTTTTGCAATTTTGAAAGGAAAATGAGCTTGGATGCACACAATGATGCCCATTGATGGCAATGTAAATAAAAAGTAAATCGCCAACTATTTTTCCCTGGAGAAAATTAATATAAATATAATACTCTTTACTGTAAAAAAAAAAAAAAAAAAAAATTAAAAATTACATATACACATCCTAAAATGTAATTTTTATTTTCGTTAATAGAAATTATGATTTTTTCTCTAGGAAAAAAATAATTTTAAAAATGTATAAAATTAACAATAATATCATATATAATATTTTGAGTAAAATATATTACTCTTTAAATTTTAAATGTTAAAATTATATGATTTTGAACTTGTTTTATATATTTATGTCTTTAAATCTTTTATGAAAAATCATCGTTGTTTTTTTTTATTAGATTATGTTTAAATGCCCTCTAAAACATACAACCTCCATTTACGTGGAACCTTCTTTTATATTTTAGTTTTGTAAGTTTTTTAATATGCAATAATAATCAATTCAAATCCTTAGATTTGGAATGCTAAAAAATGAAAATAAAATTACTTTGAAAATAAAATTTTCCAAATATATTATATATGTTCTAAAAATAGTTAGATGCCATAAAATTCTGAGTGCATCCCTTTATGGCAATGTCTCATTAGAACAGCCTCATGGCTGGTAGTAAAGAAACAAGACAACTCTAACGAATACCATTGTCTAACAAATACCAATACCCAATACCTGACAACACCTTCTATGCCTGCGTTATTATAACATTAACACACGGTCATGATCAAGGGCCTTTAACTGAAGTATTGAATCTAGGCAACCGGTTGGAAGAGGCAGTGTTCTTCCTGCTCCTTAATTTCTATTAATCTCCATATTATTTGGAAATGTCAAACAGTCTCCATCCATGTAAAACAACTGCGTTATTCTCCCCGATTCAAAAACTAGTCTCCTAAAGTAAAACAACTGCATTATTTTTCCCGATTCAAAAAAGCTAGTCTCCTCCTGCAAATGTCTGGTACATTTCTGTTGTTCACAAACTCCCTATTCAACTCATCAAGGGCGTTATCCATGACACTATACACATATTTCAGAGCTTCTTCTTCACAGATTTCAGAATGGTCTTTCATGTAACATTGTACGGAAGAAGCAACCCCGCCTTGACCTCTCTCACCTGTATTTATATTTACCACGGTTTTCAATATAAAATGCATTTAAACATGAGTGGCAATTAAAGGATATGAATGGTCTTATTTTTAATATCTTAAACATGTATGTTAAATATTAAACACCATGCAGGACTAATACAATCATTTGCAATAGGTTAATTTATTCGATCCCTTTACTGTTTTTACATTTATATATTAAATACATATATCGCTTAATATTTATATTAATTGATTTAAAATGTGTATATCAATTATTTTAGTAAATATTATTGTGTTAATTATAAATAAAGTATGATGAATTTATTGACCATAGTTAATCAAAATTAATGAGATTGATCAAGATTAACAAAATTAACCATAATCAAGATTATATTGTCTATCATATCACATAGTATTTAATTTATAAATTGTTGAATATGAAAAATAAATATCTAATAAGTTTTGCCACTACCTATAGAAATATGGAATAGCTATCAAATTTGGGGAGTGCATCATTTGTAGAATATCCCTACTGAAAAGAGTGTTGATGAAAACCATTGTTCCCAGCTATGCTAACATCCGGTTCTCTATGTATTCATCATAGGATGACACATATCTAGCTGCAAGCTATTTTGCTTCTTTGGTAAAAGTTGTTAGGTGGACCTCCCATTGGCATATACCATATCAGTGAATCATGAATCTATAATCAATATTAAACTACATAGCTAGAAAATTATAAGAGACTTAATGCATACAACATTTTGAATGTAGAATACATACAACTTTTTGAATGTAGCTTAGCAAGTCACAGTATTGCCTCTTTGGTCCTTCTTCAACTATTTCTTTAAAAGTATCTTAGAAACCCTTAAAACATATTTTCATATCTTGTGGCATTTGATTGATACCTAAGAAGCTAAACAATTGACTTAATTCTCCTAAGGTAATTTTAGGAAATATGTCAAAATCTAAATGTTTTTTTCAAAATTTTAAAATTTCAAATAAAAAATTAAAATATATTTGTATATTTAATAATTAAAAGCATTCAATTCCATAATGATACTATGAGTAATAACTTCAAATGAAAAAATATGATATCTATATTTCTATATATTTTAATAACTAAACCAATTCAAAAAATCCTAGAAAAAATAAAGTATTTATGTATTTATAATTTTAATAATCTAACTACTTTATAAATTTTGATGAAAATGATAAAATATCTACATATCCTAAAAATCTTTGAAACATATTTCTAGGTTGGCGGCATAGATGCCATCTAAAAACAAAGCCAATAAAGTATTTATGTTTTTGTTTTTAATTAGGAGATATGTAGTTAATTTTATAACATTTAATATTTAGAGAATTTGATTAAAGGCAAAGAAATTAAACAATTAACTTAATTCTCCTTAATTAATTTTAAGAAATATTCCAAAATCCAAATATATTTGTAGATTTTAATGATTAAACCTCTTCAACTCCAAAATGATATAATGAGTCATAACTTCAAATGAAAAGAAGGAAAAAATATAGTATTATATTTTTATAGATTTAAATAATAAAATCAATAAAAAATTCCCAATTAAAAAGTAAAATATTTATAATTTTATAATTTTAATAATCTAATTAATTTATAAATTTTGATGAAAAGGGATAAAATATCTACATATTTATAAATTTTGATAATAAAACCAACTGGAATTATGTAAAGCTAGGAAGACTGTAAAGGGTAGTTTTATGTTGATTGTGGGTCTGGGAGATATCTTGGAATTTGAGTGTGATTACTAGACATCAGAATCAGATATTCTCAAATATACAAATATCTATAATTTATAAAAATAGATTAGTTATGGTTAAATCTGAGACGGAATTAATTTCTAGAACGGCTCCAAACACAATTTCTTCAATTGAAAAAATATATATATATAAAATATTAAATTCTTTTTTAATTTTTTTTTTAATAATGAGAATATACTAAACATTCAGCTTTTCACAGATGCTGTAAACAGCTTGAGATTAACTAAAGTTCCATGCGGCGTCATAAAGATCATCTAATATGACGATACTTTACTGTTTTCCTTTATTCCAATCCAAGCATCCCTGCCATTAAATCTAAAAATAATTCATTACAATCACAACAATTTATTAACATATTTATTTTAGTCTTATCCATTAGAAATGATTTCTCAATTTTTGGCAAGAATTTCTTTACTCTATGGCTTAATTCCTAAGTAATTTTCAGCTTTCCATTTATTATTAAAAAATTATATATTATTTCATAATATTTTATTTTTTGCCGCGTGGCTTCTCTCCATCAAATCTAAAAGTAATTCAATTTTATTACAACTACTCATTAACAGAAAAACAAAAGGGGATTACACCCATCTTGTGGGTCTGATAATGTGAAAGGAGTCTAGGGAGTTGGTAGAGGTTTTTTTTTTTTCTTTTTCAGGGAAAATATTAAGAATGGAAAATTTTATATTGTAAAATTTAGAGAAATTATTTTTATAAAAATGAAAATTAATAAATTATTTTTTTGGAAAAAACATGGAAAATTAGTCCACCTGCTAGTCTCTAAAATTTTCCATGAGAACCTTCGTGTCTCTTTCTCTTCATTTGTGCCTCCTTCACTTCATTTATGGATGATGTCATTGTTGCCATGGACTTTTTTGTATGGTTAGGGTTTGTTGCAATATATGTGGGTTCTTTTTAAGGGCTATATGGGTGGCTAGTCTTTTTAGCTCTTTGGCCACTTCTTTTTTTTTATGAGATTTGTGGCATGTTATTTTGTTGGGTGTTGTTTGATAAATATTTATATGAAATGACTATCTATTATAGGGTGGGCGGCCAGTTTTTTTTTTTTTTTTTTTTGGGCACTTTTGGCCATTTTCAGTTTTGCTGGAATTTCTAGCATGTTATTTTGTTGGGTTGTTATTGCAAGGCATTTTGAGGTGCATTTTTATAGATGTAATTTTTATTTCAGTTAAGAGAAATTATGATTTTCTATCTCCAGAAAATTATTTATTTTGAAAATACTTTTTTATTATTTTAAAAATATATAAAATTAACAATAATATTTTATTTTGTTGGATTTTATTATTTTAATCATTTTCTTAATTAATTTTTTTTATTGGTGGGTGTAAATTTCAAGATGCCGTTATATTTTGGTTGTAGCCACTACATTAATGGATGAAATTCACACTACTAACTTTCTTGCATATTTAAATCAGATGTTTAAACCTAAGTAAATTATTTTTTTACAAAACACAATAAAAAAATTTATTTTACAAGTTATTTGCCACCACTTATCAATATTAAAGATATGGAATTAAAAATATAAATGTTAAAACTTGCATTATTGAAACTTAGCTGTATTGAAATGTTGAGTTTCAAAAATATTAACTAACCAAATATGTATCCTCTATTCATTGGATTGATTGCAAATTTTTATCAAAGTGCCTAAATGTTAACATAATTTTATAGAAGAAAATAATGATTTTAAGATATAATAGTCTTTTTAGATTTTAAATTGTAATATAATTTATATATTTTAGGTTTTTACTTTTAATATAGTTTATATAATATTAAATTATAGTTTTTTTAAAATAATATATAATATTCTATTATATTTTTATATTAAATTTAATATAAAGAATTGCTTTATTTTAATATTTCAAATGCCCTAAATATATATAAGCAATCAATTATCATGTAACTTTTTAATAAATACTCTTTGTATAAATTAAAACAATGTAATGCCTTTATGGCCTTCATCTAAGCATTGCATTTATTTCCAAAATGCTAGAAGATTCACATTGTATAATCAATAATCCTGGAAAATTTTAAGGAAAATATTAAAAAAAAATCATATTAGATTGACAAATTGCTTTTAAATTCTACTAATTTACTATGCCATTTTCCAAATTTAATGTGATCAACCAAAAAAAAATGAAACTTAGACACCAATGTTCAATAATGATGAATTTGTCAATTTCAACTAAGCATGAACAAGATGAATTGAAGTTTAAGACAGTCATTCATAAAGCTTTAATTATGAATTTATGGATAAAAGAGATGATATTTGTATGCCAAATAAAATGAGTATGTTATAGCAAAAATATTTTTTTTATTTAAAAATTACCTCAATCACAAATATTCATTTACTAAGTAGAAAAAAAGTATGTTATACCATCATATATATATATATATATTCTCTCAATCACAAATATTTCAATTTATATTAATATCAACCATATTGATAAATATGATTGTAGATGTATTTTATTGTTTTATGATTTTGAGCTTGTTTTATATTTATGTTTTTAAAGCTTTTATGAAAACTAATAATTATTATTACTGTTTTGTTTTATTATTTAATTAATTATACTTAAATGCTACAATTTCCATTTATTTGGAATAATTTTTTATTTTTGTTTTGCAGTTTTTTAATATACAATAATAATGGATCAAAATCCAAATTTAAAAGTTGAAAAAATAAAATATTTAATATAAAAGTTTAAAAATAAATTATTTTAAAAATAAAATTTTTATTTGTAAAGATAATTGAAAACAATGTCTCATTAAAATTTCATGGCTGGTAATAAATAAACACTATAACTCTAACAAATACCATTGTCTAACAAATAACCAAACAAATAACCCTAATAGTAAACCAACAAAATAACCATAATAGTAAACCAAAAGAACAACAAATAACAAGACAACTCTAACAAATGCCATTGTCTAACAAATAACAAGACAACTCTAACAAATGACATTGTCTAACAAATACCAATACCAGGCAACAGCGTCTGTGCCTGCCTTATTACTTGAACACAAGGTCATGAACGGCCTTTAACTGAAGTATTGAATCTAGACAACCGGTTGGAAGAGGCAGTTTTTGATATGTTCAATAATTTCCATATTATTTGGAAGTGTGAAACCGTCTCCATCCTTGTAAAAAAATTGAGTTAATCTAGCCAATTCAAAAACCAGTCTCCTGCAAGTGTCCGGTACATCTCTGTTTTTCACAAACTCTCTATTCAACTCATCAAGGGCGTTATCCAGGGCACAATACACATGTTTCAAAGCGTCTTCCTCGCAGATTTCAGGATGGTCTTTCATGTAACATTGTACAGAAGAAGCCACCTGGCCTTGACTTCTCTCAGCCTGCTTTTACCACGTATTTACAATACAAGAAGCTCATTTGTCAGTATATTTACCACTGATATCAATATAAGAAGCATTTAAACATTAGTCGCAATTAAAGAATATGAATGGTCTTAGGTTTAATATGTGTTATATAATATATTTACCACGGATTTCAATATAAAAAGAACATTAGTCTCAATTAAAGAATATGAATGGTCTTAGGTTTAATATATGTTATATATTAAATATATTAAATACAATGTAGTAAATTAATTTATTAAGTAATAAGGTCATTTACAATAAATTAATTCAGTGATTCCCTTCACTGTTTTTACAACTATATATTAAATATATTATTTTATTAATTATTTTTTTTATCCTGTAAATTGAATATCCATTATTTTTATTATTTTTATAAGAGGAATAAGATGAAAACCAATAAAATCAATGATTGGTTTATTGTTTATTGCATGGTGTTTAATATAAGTAGATTTGGCCACATTTACTAGTAAATGTGGTTGATATAAGTTTATTTGAGACAATTTCATCTCTACATTAATTGGCTTAAAATGTAATGGATCCATTTATGTCATCCGGATTAGTAAATAGCCTTGTGCTAATTACAACTGTAAGATAGATTCATTTGTCATAGTTGACCAAAATTCATTAGGTTTGATCAAAATTTACAAAATAAACCATAATCAAAATTATATTGTCTATCACCTAGTGTTTAAGTTATAAATTGTTGAACTCTTGGGTTCTACATAGGATCTCTCCCAACGAAATATTTGGGGATTCCTCTTAGCCTCAATTCCCTCCGAGTATCGTGCTAGAAAGATCTCCTCAACCGAATCCAATCTTGTCTTCAAAATTGGTCCTTTTGTACGCTCAATTCCCCGAGTCCAGACGTTCTTTTGAAAGTTGTCTTGCAGTCTATTCCCATTTACCAACTATCGGGGTTGGTAGCCTCTAAATCTAGTTGTACTGATATGGCCAACATCCTTAAGAAATTTTTGTGGCAAGGATATGAGCAAGTGAGAAAATTTGCCCTTCTCTCTTGGGAGAAACTAATTAAAATTTAGAGAGGAGGAGGTCTGGGACTGAGGGACTCGTATATGCTCAACCAAGTGATGGGAGCGAAACCATGGTGGTGCTGGATACACAAAGGCAGGGAATTGTGGAAATAAATCTAGGAAAGGAAATATGCAATACCACAGTCTACGAAAGGAAGGCTGAGGGTCGTGAATACTCTAAAAGATTTTGCGGTGTGGAATTTGGCAGTCTCGAACAAATATTTCATTAAGGAACATAGTTTTTGGGAGATCAAGGGAGGAAACATTGCTCTGTTTTGGGAAGACTCCTGGCAACAAAGGGATAAGTTGTTTCACGGAATTGATTTAGCAGAGATCTTTCTATTTACCAACCGAATAAATAACAAAATAGTAGCTTATTTCTGGGATGAAGAGATAGACCATCAATGGAGGAAATGGAAGTAGAGGGGACAATGGCATAATGTTTCGGACACTGAGCAATGGAAGGTTTATGAGAAGGAGTTAAAACCAAGAAAACTATCGGTAGTAACAGGGGACGATATTTTGGGATGGGGGTATAGAACAAATGGGATGTTCACAATCCAAGAAGGATATAACATCAAAACCAACAACATATAACAACCTCAAATCTCTCACATATGGAAAAAAAATAGGTCTGCAAAGCATTGGCTGAAAGCAGAATTCTTTCTCTGGTTTGTAATTCATGGTAGATATTAACCCGAGATTAACTACAGAAACGAAAGATGCATTGACCATCCTCATGTATGATGTGTGAAAAATAGAATAAAACCATGGAACACCTATTGAATAGGTATCTTGTCATGGAACAACTTTGGCAGAACCTTTCCTTTCTCTTTCAACATACTGATAAAGACAGAGCAAGTCTCAAACATAATATAGAAAATTGGAGAAAGGGGGGATTCCAAAGTCCTGTAATAAATAGGGCTTGGTCGATATCCCTAGGATTCCTCATGTGGGTAGTATGGAAGGAAAGGAACAGATGAACGCTTAGAGATGAGACACAACAAATAGATGAAATATGGAAAACTATTATTGACAATATCAAAGTAACCATCCTTGCAGAGAAATGACATCAGGATGATTGGAAAGTGAATGCCCATGAGGCTCACATACTGGAAAAACTGAACCTCAAATCCCAAATGCTTGCCCCTGCTTCATGGAAATTAAAACCAGTGGCATGCCAATTACGTGATAAATTCAGGACACCTCCATAGGTATTTCTAAAACTAAACTACAACGGGGCATCAAAAGGAAATCTGGGCCAAGCAGGTGCAGGGGGAATCTTCAGAGATTCACGAGGAAAAGTAAGGAGGATCTATTCAATGGACCTGGGATATGCAAGAAATAATGAAGTGGAGCTAAATGTGGTTAAACATGGCCTCCTGATAGAAAGAAGAGAGCGACACGATAGGTTAATAGTGGAAGGAGACTCAAATTTAGTCACAGGAATACTCGAAAAGCTTCACCAGGGAGCTGGGTGGGAACAAACCAGTTACAGTTGGCGCACAGCTCTGCTTCTTCAGGAAATCAAGGAACTGATCCTAAGCATAAACTATATGATCCCCTCATACATTCGAAGTAAAGGAAATGCAGCAGCTTATTTGCCTGCGAATTGGGGGTGTAACCATCAAGGAAGGTATCTAGATGTAACCTAGGACAGACTGTTATAGGAGGATGGCATAGAAACTTTAAAATAGATAGTGGATAGGGATAATAGCCAAAATCAAACTCCTTGATCGGGGTGTCAACAACGCGAAGGGAGGTGTGAGGTGCTAGATCACCATGCAAGCCACATGGCATCATGTTGTTGACACAAGGCGATGGTAGTGGGCGACTTGACCCACACCAAATAAAGTCAACATTCAATGTGGGAAGTCGACAACAAGGTATGTCAAGAAGCTTTTGGGAATCGCGCCACTGTTGGAGGGATAAAAGGTTAGGAAAGGGGTTGGGTTACTGGTCAAAGTATGTCTCTGAGCAAACGCCTGTAGAGCAGCTAGCAGAGGAACTGTGTGTGACGATGCGGTATGTAACCATCGAGCAACGGTTATTCGGGTATGTGCTTCTCTCTTGTCTTCTTCTGAGCATGGCAGTCTTGTATGGAATTATCTCATGTCTTCTAATTGAAATGGAAGCCTACCATCTTGGTCTTGGTAGTGTTATGATAACAATTCGTGAGGAGGCTTTGTTTGTGAGCGCTCTACAATTCTATCAATGGTTAACTGGCCTCACCAGTATGACATTTTTCTTTGCATCTAAATGAAAGAGTCATTTTTAGTGGTCCCTGTGGATTTCCCCTGCGTTTGCAATTTTGCTAGTCTTGTTACTTTCATTTTTCTTTGTAATCTGAGCATGAGAAAGACAAAGGAAGTGGTGGGCGAAGGCACTCGGAGAAGTGTGGCAAGGCCTTCCCCTCAACCGCCTCACAAAACCTTGCATGTTGAACCCCTCTGTCATCAGCTTTGGAATTACAGCTCTGCATGTTGTTTATATAGCAATGCATATCAATTGTATATCCTCGCATGTCAATTTAACAATTTTGTTAGTCAATTATTCAAAATTGTATCTATGTCTTATAATGATTGTTTGAGGGATAAGGATTCTGGTAATTCTATCAATTTCGACCTTGATCATGCTTCAAGTTTTGATAGATGTCCACAGTATTTGGCTAGGGTTAGGGATAAGTTGCTATATTTTTTGGGTTCAATATTTTTGTCTGTCTTAATCGTCAATTCTATTACAATGCATAGATTTTGTCTTTGTATTATGGGTTTCATGGGTTTTCTTGAACCATCCCCTAGTTTAAGTTATTGTATGAGCTATGTTATGTATTGGTTTTATTAATACTGGGCCTCCGTTTTTTTATGAGGAAACATTGAGCCTGCTTTTGGGGGAAGACCTAGAAACAAGGGATATGTTGTTCTACGAAATAGATTTAGCGGAGATCTTTCTATTTACCAACCGAATAAATAACAAAATAGTAGCTCATTCTGGGATGAAGAGACAGACCATCAATGGAGGAAATGGAAGTAGAGGGGACAATGGCATAATGTTCGGACACCGAGCAATGGAAGGTTTATGAGAGAAGGAGTTAAAACCAAGAAAACTATCGGTAGTAACAGGACGAGGATGGCGATGGGGGTATAGAACAAATGGGATGTTCACAATCCAAGAAGGATATAACATCAAAACCAACAACATATAACAACCTCAAATCTCTCACATATGGAAAAAAAATAGGTCTGCAAAGCATTGGCTGAAAGCAGAATTCTTTCTCTGGTTTGTAATTCATGGTAGATATTAACCCGAGATTAACTACAGAAACGAAAGATGCATTGACCATCCTCATGTATGATGTGTGAAAAATAGAATAAAACCATGGAACACCTATTGAATAGGTATCTTGTCATGGAACAACTTTGGCAGAACCTTTCCTTTCTCTTTCAACATACTGATAAAGACAGAGCAAGTCTCAAACATAATATAGAAAATTGGAGAAAGGGGGGATTCCAAAGTCCTGTAATAAATAGGGCTTGGTCGATATCCCTAGGATTCCTCATGTGGGTAGTATGGAAGGAAAGGAACAGATGAACGCTTAGAGATGAGACACAACAAATAGATGAAATATGGAAAACTATTATTGACAATATCAAAGTAACCATCCTTGCAGAGAAATGACATCAGGATGATTGGAAAGTGAATGCCCATGAGGCTCACATACTGGAAAAACTGAACCTCAAATCCCAAATGCTTGCCCCTGCTTCATGGAAATTAAAACCAGTGGCATGCCAATTACGTGATAAATTCAGGACACCTCCATAGGTATTTCTAAAACTAAACTACAACGGGGCATCAAAAGGAAATCTGGGCCAAGCAGGTGCAGGGGGAATCTTCAGAGATTCACGAGGAAAAGTAAGGAGGATCTATTCAATGGACCTGGGATATGCAAGAAATAATGAAGTGGAGCTAAATGTGGTTAAACATGGCCTCCTGATAGAAAGAAGAGAGCGACACGATAGGTTAATAGTGGAAGGAGACTCAAATTTAGTCACAGGAATACTCGAAAAGCTTCACCAGGGAGCTGGGTGGGAACAAACCAGTTACAGTTGGCGCACAGCTCTGCTTCTTCAGGAAATCAAGGAACTGATCCTAAGCATAAACTATATGATCCCCTCATACATTCGAAGTAAAGGAAATGCAGCAGCTTATTTGCCTGCGAATTGGGGGTGTAACCATCAAGGAAGGTATCTAGATGTAACCTAGGACAGACTGTTATAGGAGGATGGCATAGAAACTTTAAAATAGATAGTGGATAGGGATAATAGCCAAAATCAAACTCCTTGATCGGGGTGTCAACAACGCGAAGGGAGGTGTGAGGTGCTAGATCACCATGCAAGCCACATGGCATCATGTTGTTGACACAAGGCGATGGTAGTGGGCGACTTGACCCACACCAAATAAAGTCAACATTCAATGTGGGAAGTCGACAACAAGGTATGTCAAGAAGCTTTTGGGAATCGCGCCACTGTTGGAGGGATAAAAGGTTAGGAAAGGGGTTGGGTTACTGGTCAAAGTATGTCTCTGAGCAAACGCCTGTAGAGCAGCTAGCAGAGGAACTGTGTGTGACGATGCGGTATGTAACCATCGAGCAACGGTTATTCGGGTATGTGCTTCTCTCTTGTCTTCTTCTGAGCATGGCAGTCTTGTATGGAATTATCTCATGTCTTCTAATTGAAATGGAAGCCTACCATCTTGGTCTTGGTAGTGTTATGATAACAATTCGTGAGGAGGCTTTGTTTGTGAGCGCTCTACAATTCTATCAATGGTTAACTGGCCTCACCAGTATGACATTTTTCTTTGCATCTAAATGAAAGAGTCATTTTTAGTGGTCCCTGTGGATTTCCCCTGCGTTTGCAATTTTGCTAGTCTTGTTACTTTCATTTTTCTTTGTAATCTGAGCATGAGAAAGACAAAGGAAGTGGTGGGCGAAGGCACTCGGAGAAGTGTGGCAAGGCCTTCCCCTCAACCGCCTCACAAAACCTTGCATGTTGAACCCCTCTGTCATCAGCTTTGGAATTACAGCTCTGCATGTTGTTTATATAGCAATGCATATCAATTGTATATCCTCGCATGTCAATTTAACAATTTTGTTAGTCAATTATTCAAAATTGTATCTATGTCTTATAATGATTGTTTGAGGGATAAGGATTCTGGTAATTCTATCAATTTCGACCTTGATCATGCTTCAAGTTTTGATAGATGTCCACAGTATTTGGCTAGGGTTAGGGATAAGTTGCTATATTTTTTGGGTTCAATATTTTTGTCTGTCTTAATCGTCAATTCTATTACAATGCATAGATTTTGTCTTTGTATTATGGGTTTCATGGGTTTTCTTGAACCATCCCCTAGTTTAAGTTATTGTATGAGCTATGTTATGTTGTCAGTTATCGGTTTTATTAATACTTGGCCTCTGCATGTTAAATATGTGATCTAGGTCTACATGGAGAAATGGAAATACTATAAAAAGGTGAATACAGAGGCATCCTCACAAAGCCCTGCCCTATGGCTTACTGAGTATGCGCAATGGATGACTCAGCCTTATCCGGCTGAGAGGGCGGTGCTAGCTATGAAGAAGACCACGTACATAGGAAATGGAAAATGGGTAAAAGAGCAGGAGACTAGCAATATGGTTGAAGTGGTGGGACGGAAACATCTTTCCCTCATACGACAGGATAATATTTTATTTACTCTGACTAAAATTAATGTTGCTCTATCTCCATGCATAGGTCATCCTAACATCTTTCACCCTTAGGTCTTTGCATGTCGGGGGAGAATCCTGGTGTGGATTCGAATTAGATATATATCTAAATTCTAATTAGTACATATCTAAGTACAAAAATGACAATGTAAACTTTGTTTTATTGAAAAATAGAAAGGTACTACCAAATTTTCAAGAAAAAATATATAAATTGTTGAATATGAAAAATAAATACCTGATAAGTTTTGGTGTCATTCACTAGACGCGATGTCAAGCCCAAGAGGTATAGAAATTTGGATTCGCGACCAAATTTGGAGAGTACATCATCCGTAAGAATATCCCCAGTGAAAAGAGCACTAATGAGAATCAATGTTCCCTGTGCTACTGACACAGTCCCGTTCTCTATGTATTCATCATAGGACGGCACATATCTACCTGCACACCATTCCGCCTCTTTGGTACAAGCTGCTAGTTGGACCTCCCACTGCCATATACCATGTGAATGAATCATGAATCTATAATCAATATTATCAAACTACATAACCAGAAAATTATGAGAGACTTAATACATACAAATTTTTGAATGAGAGACTTAATACATACAACTTTTTGAATGTAGCCTAGCACATCACGCCCCTGCCTCTTGCGTCCTTCTTCAGCTATTTCGTTAAAAGTGTCATAAAAACCCTTGAAACATATTTTCATGTCTTGTGGCATTTGATCTACCAGTGATAGATCCCATCTACACAAAAAGGCAATGAAATAGTTATGTTTTTATTTTTATTTGAAAGTTCTGTGATTAATTTTATGGCAGATTCAATATTTTAAAAATTTGACACATAGCAAATATGTTAAACAATTGACTTAATTCTCTTAAATTAATTTTAGGAAATATGTCAAAATCTAGATGTTTTTTCAAAAATTTAAAATTAAAATATTAAAATATATTTGTAGATTTCAATGATATAATGGAATCCTAACTTCAAACGACAAAGATATGGTATCTACATTTTTATAAATTTTAATAATGAAATCAATTCAAAAAATCCAAAAAAATAAATAAAGTATCTATGTATTTATAATTTTAATAATTAAACTATTTTATAAATTTTGATAAAGAAGACAAAAGAAGACAAAATATCTACATAATTATAGATTTTAATAATTATAGATTTTAATAAGCAAACTAATTGAAATTATGTAAAGCTAGGGGGAGTGTAAAGGGTATCCTTATGTTGATTGTAGGTCTGGAAAATATCTTGGAATCTGATTGTCACAAGAGATTCGAATTAGATATGTAAATTTATAAAAATAGATTTGGTTTGGTTCCAAGTTTATGATCCAATTCTATACAAAATTATGTATACTTGAAAGCTTCTCTAGAAGCAATTTCTTCCGTTGAAATAATAATAATAGAAACATTTACCTTTTCACAGATTCTGTAAACAGCTTGAGATCGTCTAAAGTTCCATGGGCGTCATAAAGATCATCTAATATGATGATGAAAATAGAAGTTTTTGTGTAAACGGCTCTGCAGGTAGCGAATTCTGGCTCAAACAGAAAAGACACTACTGAGAAATATATTTCAGCCACACGTTCCCGAGTAAACCCAAGCTCTGAGAAACCCGATGAATTCCACCACCTTTGAACGATGCAAAAATATATTGTTAGCTGTGACTCAAGGAATATAGAATTAATATCAATGAAAGGTAAATGTGGAGTACGCAGCACCTCCGAATATCCTGAAGCTCTTGTCTGTGTAAAGCTTGCAGTCGATTGAAGTCCAATTTTGCTAATTCCAAATATTTTTCGTTGGAAATATTTGGCATCCTGTAAGAAGAGGGAGGTACAGAGGGAAGTAAATATTAATGGAGGTTTTATATTAGAGATAAAAATTATTATTAAGACATTGCTGTTGTAATTTAATAATTTATTTCTTACAGTTTTTTTAGTTGAAACAGTAATTTTTTATTTTTCCCGTTAATACTAATTGGAAAACTGAAAAACTCGATCATACGATCTTGAAAGTTAAAATGACAGAGTGGTTTTATCAATCTTACATATATAAAACTTTCCCGACCCAGACATCCTTCGGTCCATAATTTTCAATGTAGCTTCTAGCCTCCAGCCTTGGCAAACTTCTATGCCAGGGATATTTGAGTGCATACTCGACCTGGAAAGATCGATCGAATATATTAAACTGTAAATTGAAATAATGGTCTTTTAAATCTATTTTAACCAAATCCTTAAAATATTTCCAGAATCTGGAATGATTAGGATAACCAACAATATTTTGTACCCTCCCCCGAAGATTCTTTTTAAGAGACCACTTGTCAAAGGCACGCACATCTTGATCCAGAGCATGCTTCAAATACCTTTCGGTACAGAGTTTTGCTTCGTGCATGATCGTTTCTCCCGGAAATGCAACGTGTGAACAACGATTCACATTCAATATGTCTGTAACTCCTCTATGTTCTTGCCCCAAGAAGCAAAAGAACTCTCCATTCTCATCTCTAAAATTTTTTAAAACATCTGCCAAAAATGTTGGTTGCACATCAGTTCAACAACTTGATCAATATTGTATTAAAAAACATGGCCATTGGCACAATTCCCAACACCAACATCAACATTTTACCTGTCGATACATTATATCCATGCAGTCTCAAGATTCGAATGCCCATGGCTGTATCATCGATTTCACGGATAGCATTCTCTCCCGACCATCCAATACCCTTAATTTCGTCCCAGTGGCTGCAAAACAATTTTCAATCCTGACGATGAGTCACATTTGCTACTCGTGAATTCTAAACATTTCGTGTGAAAATATTTAAATAAAATGATTAGAAGCTTTTAACTCTGAATATATAATAATTATCATGAACCGATCAAGACCTACCTGTAAACATAATCCAACGCGCCCTTGATCTCCTCTTTGAAGTGGCGATCGATCCCTAGCCTCTCCACAGTATCAACGGCCCACAGGCGTTCAAATAGATCAACCGGATACTGACAAGGCACTGCGATAACAAATTTGAAATATATAACATTTTTCACAAATAATTGTATAGAAAGAAAGGGCCTTCCTTAAACCATGATGTCAACTTGAAATATATAACATTTTTCACAAATCATATACAAAGAAAGGCCCTTCCGGAAATCATGATGTCATCTTGATACCATTGTTGCTGAATTTCTCCAAGACGAAATTCAAGAAATCCAAGCATTTTTTGTTGACAGTACGCATGAACACAGCCGCCGTAGATGCCGGCGAGCCGATAAATGATCCATCCTTGGATTGAAATTTCATTATTTTCTCCCACTCTACTATTTCTTGCAGGCCCTCCAAAGAATACAGTAACGTTGTTGGCAAGGCATAGAGAAGATCAGTAGGAACCCTAATCCAAACACCACCAAGGTAAAAGGTAAAGTTAATCAGTTATCACTTTAACTAGCTGAGATGGCAAATTTATCAATGATAGCTGAGGAGATTCTAACCTTTGAAGCTTAGCTTCCCGTTTTTCAATGATTTGCTTGATGTTAGGCAGTTCGTAAGGCAGATGCAAACCTAAGGCTTTAGCTTCTTTTAGCAGTGCAGGAAATACTATTTCAAATCCACATGGCATGTGGATATCAGCCTCCTCTATTTTTCCAGCTTGTGTCTTGAAAAATTCAATCCCTGAAATATGTACAAGTTAAAAACTTTTGACAGGAGAGAATATACCATAATTTTGCCACTGTATGAAGATATGGCAAGGGCAATGCTGATATCAACATATTTCTTCTTCAATCCTTCAATCAGTCAATTATATATGTATAGTAAGTGTACAAACCTTTTTGTACTTGTGAGTCTCCAGTCTGCCAAATAGTAAGAGTAATAATAGATGCAAGAGTAGCGTGTATTCTGTCATATGCCAAGAAGTAGAATTCTTGGCCCCAAGAGCCATCTTTCAACTGATTTTGAAGAATCCATTCTAGTGTCTCAGGAAACTGAGGCTTCCCAGAGTCATCAACTGCTGGAATCCTTATGCCAAGGCATTAGTTTCCCCATAGCCCATAGATCTAAACATATTCTTAATCTCGGATATTAATGTCTCTATACGCTTCTCGTCAGATGGTGCTACCTATAATTATTTCACGTCGTCAATGATAACAATAGAGATTGAGCTGCTATAGTGATATCAATCGACAGGTACTCAGATTACTAACCTTGTAAGATGGCATTAGGGATTCAATAACATGGTCCTTCCAAAAATCTGGAGGAAATTCTCGTTTGATCACCAGTGTAGAATCTGGAAAAACAATCAGGGAAGAAAAAGATTATAAATTGAGAAATTACTTTCCGTATTTTGTTGTTCAATTTTGGAGCTCGACATATCTCTTTTTTAAAGATGAATCATTGTTGGAATTTTCCGGAATTCCAAAAAATAAAAACTTTTAACACGGAAAAAACTATTAAAAATTTCACTCCACCGTAGATTCAACTCGAGAAAAATTTCTCTATTCAAAAAAGCTATTCATTCTGATTCTTCCTCAAAGAGGGATTTACAATTGTTCTTTGTTGTCTGATGCACAAATTAAAAACTGTTTCACTAAAAACATTCCCGCCGGAATACTTTAAAAAACAAACACTCTACTTGTGTATTTTTTAAAAATTCTCTCTCTCTGTCTCTGTTTTTAAAATACGCATGCATATAAAAAATTGCATTGCAAACACTTGTTTATATAACAAAATAAATATCTTCATAATTTACTCAACCACTAAAAATATCACCGCTTGATAATCTTTAATGGTTCCAATAACGCACCACTCTAATGCATTGATAGCAAATTGACTTTCCGCCTTGTGATTTTTCTTTCCACAGACGTGTGCACATTCCTGTATAATAAAACCCGATTCTTGTCTTTTCTTTTTTTATTTAACTTTCTTTGTGTAATAAAAAGTTACACACGGCCTTTACAATGTGCGGGCCTTTTAATATATATGTGTTATATATATTAAAATAAAACATATAACATTTAAAACTTATTAAAACCAACTATAAAAAATGGTGTAATAACATTTAACCCGCGGTCATTTTATATATAACATATGGCATATAATATATGTGGGCCGGGCGATGTAAGCGAGGCAATTGTGGCTTTACAACTCTCCGAGCCTTCAACAACCCTCGGAATTCTTTTATTACCATATAACATATGGGCCGGTATTATATGTGGGCCCCTTGCGCGGTGATGTCAGCAATTCCGGTAAGAACCTCTGCCCACAAATTCCATCGACCACATGACATGCTTTGCCGTCATTGCACGTTGAAATTATATTTCAACACTCCCCTTAATTTCAGCTATTTGGGTTTTCTTGCATACCCATGCATTTTCTGAAATATTCAAAGCTTTTCTGCTGTAGTGGCTTTGTGAGGATATCTGCAAATTGATCCTCCGTTCTGCAATGCTGCAAAACAATCTCGCCATTGCTTACCAATTCCCGTATGAAATGAAACTTGGTGTCAATGTGTTTTGTCCTTTTATGAAAAACAGAATTTTTAGACAATGCAATAGCTGAGCTATTGTCACAAAATATCACTGTCCCTTTTACCTGTTCTTGACATAAGCTTCTCAACATTTTCCGCATCCAAACTGCTTGACATGCTGCTGCTGTAGCTGCCACATATTCTGCTTCTGCTGTAGATAATGCTACAACGGGTTGTTTCTTAGAAGCCCATGAAATGGCTCCTGAACCCATGTGAAAAACATAACCGGAAGTGCTCTTCCGATCATCTACACTTCCAGCCCAATCACTGTCAGTGTATCCAACTAAATCTGAACATTCTAAAGTAGTATAAAAAATACCAAACCTTTTAGTACCTTTAACATACCTCAAAATTCTTTTTGCTGCTTGCCAATGTGCATCCTTTGGCTTTTCCATGAACCTGGAAATCAAACTAACATCATGCATTATGTCCGGCCTAGTTGCAGTCAAGTACATAAGGCTGCCAACTATGCTCTTGTATAAACTAGGATCAAAATCCTTACTGCTGTCCTCTCTGCTGAGTTTTAATCCCATCACTGTGGGAGTGATTGCTGCTTTGCTCTCCTGCATGTTAAATCTTTCAAGCACCTCATTAACATACTTTGCCCGTGAGATGAAAATCCCACTTTCATCTTGTTCTACTTCTATTCCCAAGAAGTATTTCAACAAACCCATATCAGTCATTTCAAATTCTTCCTTCATGACTGTTTTGAAATGTTCAATAAGGCAATCATCATTACCTGTAAAAATAACATCATCAACATACAAGACTACAATCAAAATTTTACCGTCTTGTTCTTTGATGTAGAGGGTGGGTTCTCCCTCACACTTTTCAAAACCATTTTCCAGTAGATATGAATCTATCCTACTGTACCATGCTCTTGGCGCTTGCTTCAGCCCATAAAGAGTTTTCTTCAACTTGCATACTTTGTGCTCTTGGCCTTCATTTTCATAGCCGAGAGGTTGATCAATGTAAACCTCTTCCATTAACACTCCATTCAAGAATGCTGACTTCACGTCCATTTGGTAAACTTTCCACTTGTTTTGTGCTGCTATGGACAACACTGCTCTCACGGTTTCCATTCTTGCAACCGGTGCGAAAGTTTCCTCATAATCAATGCCATGCTTCTGTTTATAGCCTTTGACAACAAGCCTTGCCTTGTGTCTCTCTATCTTGCCTTCAACATTACTCTTGGTCTTGTAGACCCATTTAACACCTATGACATCTTTACCTTTTGGGAGTTCAACCAAATCCCAAGTTTTGTTCCTCTCTATGGCATTAAGTTCCTCATCCATAGCTTCTATCCATTTCCTATCCTTGATAGCTTCTTCGAAATGAACAGGATCATCAACATGACAATATAAAGCAAACAAAGAATTGATACCTTCATTTGTTAAATCTTGTTCATAAATGTCTTTCAAACTTCTGAATTTCTTACCTCTTTCAGTAGGTGTACAAGTACTTGAAGAAGCACTTGAATTTCCTCCTTGTGGTGTGCTTGGAGAAGCACTCTCATTTCTCCTCAAGGGTGTACTTTGCGGTGTTGATGCTGCTGTTTGGGGATGTATTTCAGCCAACTCATCATCATTCTCATCATGAGATAAACAGTGTTTAACATTCACTGTTTTCTCTATGCTTCCATCCCAAGCTTCCTCTTCAATGAACTGAACGTCCCTGCTCACAATAAACTTCTTGGTGGATGGGTTATATACCTGTAGGCCTTGGATTCCTCACTGTATCCAATGAAAATACATTTCTCCCCCTTGCTGTCCAACTTCTTCCTTAGCTGATCCGGAATGTGTGCATAAGCCACACATCCGAAAACCTTCATGTGTGTGACACTTTTCTTTGTGCCACTCCATGCCTCTTCCGACACTTTGTTCATAACTGCTTTTGTAGGGCACCTGTTCAAAATATACGCTGCACAATGTACAGCTTCAGCCCAATAATCATTTGGCAAATGCTTTGCCTTAAGCATACTCCTCGCCATGTCCATTATGGTTCGGTTCTTCCTTTCGGCCACTCCATTTTGCTGCGGTGTATATCTAGTTGTAAACTGCTTATGTATTCCATTTTCTCTACAAAACCGTAGAAAATCTTTAGATATATACTCACCTCCTCTATCAGTCCTAAGGACTTTGATATGCAGCCCACTCTGATTCTCAACAAGTGCTTTGAAATTGCGGAATTTTTCAAACACTTCACTTTTCTTTTTCAAAAAGTAAACCCAAGTTTTTCTTGTAAAATCATCTATGAATGTTAAGACATAGTGGCTGCTAGCAAGTGATGGAGTTTGCATCGGTCCACACACATCCGAGTGGACAATCTCTAAGGGTGCTTTTGCCCTTATGCTTTTCCCGGAAGGAAAACTTTCTCTGTGTTGTTTCCCAAGAATACAACCTTCACAAAGGCTGTCTGGTTTCTCTATCAATGGTAAACCACTTACCATCCCTTTTCTGTTCAACAGATTAAGACCTCCAAAGTTGAGATGACCGAATCTCAAGTGCCATAACCAATTATCATCCTTTGGTTCGCTTTGGTAAGTCTCCTGTGCAACTGTTGCTTTCTCTTCGCCATTCTTCAGATCTGCTCTCATTCTGAGAGGGAACATCATGTTCCTTGTCATCTTCACTTCAGCAATACATTGTTTGCTGGGTGGTTTATCCATGATGGTACAAACATCATTATCAAAGAAAACATTATATCCCTTATGGACAAGCTGTCCAACACTTAAGAGATTACACTTCATTCCTGGAACGTAATAAACATCTGCTATGGTTTTCCTTGCACCTAATCTTGTTAAAACATTTACATCTCCTTTTCCCATAACAGAAACTTTGCTATCAGTTCCTAGTGTGACTTGTGACTGCACACTTTCATCTAACATAGAAAACATTGCTAAGTTTCCCGTCATATGGTTACTACAACCGGAGTCTAGAAACCATAAGTCTTCACTCTTTTCTTCAGCCATATTACAAGCTAAAAACAAATTACTTTGACTGATATTTTCTTTTGTGAAATTTGCACTAGTTTCACTTCTCATATCTTGTTTCTTCTTTCTACATTCATTAGCATAATGACCATATTTCTTACAATTATAACATTGGACATTGGACTTGTCATACCTTTGTCCTTGTGCATTCTGCTGACCATTTTGCTGGCTGCTGCCTTGGCCTTGATGCTGATTTGGATTGCTGCCCCTTCCTTGAGCATTTGCTGGACTGTTCCTTCCACCTCTGTTCTGGCTTCTGCCTCTTCCTCTTCCGCCTTGCCCTCTTCCTCTTCCGAAAGACATCTGGGACTTAAAAGCATGTTCAAGAGATGAGTTCTCACTCCTACCCAATCTCTGTTCATGGGTAATCAGTGATGCATGTAATTCATCCACTGAAAACTTTGTGAGATCTCTTGTCTCTTCTATGGTGGTGACAATCACATCGAATCTTGAGGGTAAACTTCTCAAGAGTTTTTCCACAATCCTCTTGTCCTCAAGAGTCTCTCCATGAGATCTGATTTGAGTGACCATTCCAATCACATGAGTGAAGAATGAGTCAATGTTATCTGACTCCTTCATACTGAGAGTCTCAAAATCTCTCCTCAGCAACTGAAGTTTTGCTGTCTTCACTCTCTCCATACCCTGATAAGCTGTCTTGAGAGTTTCCCATGCTTCACTGGATTTCTTGGCTGCTGCTATCCTTGGAAACACACTCTCATGCACTGCTTGATACAAGAAGAAAAGAGCCCTGGCATCTCTCTTCTTATTGTTCTTCAACAGTTCTCTTCCTGCTTGATTTAACATAAAAAACTCTGCTTCATCTTTTGGCTCTTCAAAGCCATCCTCAACTAATTCCCATAATTCTTGTGAGGTAAATAAAGCCCTCATAGTTATTGACCAGTAGTCATAATTTTTTCCATTGAATTGTGGGAGATGGACATTTCCCAAACTCATACCTGTGCTAGAACCAGCCATTCTGCACTTCTAACTATGATTTTAAAAACACTTGACTGTGTATTAAAATAGCTCACTGTACTGCAACAGTAACACAACAAATTTTATAGAGAAATACCTTCGAATTCTTCTTGGCTGAACCTTCACTCTGCTGGAGAGGTTGCTGCAAAAACGAACTCTGTTCCTTCAGCTTATTTGACCCTTCAAATAGCCTGGATTGGCTCCGATACCATGTTGGAATTTTCAGAATTCCAAAACAATAAAAACTGCCTCTTTAACACAGAGAAACTAATTAAAAATTTCACTCACAGACAGAGTTTTCAACTCAAAAAAAATTTCTATTCATAAAAAAAACAGCTGGTACAGATTCTTCCTCAAAGAGGGATTTACAATTGTGACTGCTGCTGTCACAGTGCACAAATTAAAAACTCTGTTTCACTAAAAACATTCACTGCTGGAATACTCTGTTTTTAAAAACAAACATACACTCTGCTGTGTATTTTTAAAAATTCTGCTCTCTGTCTCTGTTTTTAACAATACGCTGCTCTGCATATAAAAAAAACATTACATTACAAATGACAGCTCTGTCTCTACATATTACAAAACAGAAATATCTTCAGCCATAAATTGTTCAACCACTAAAAATATCACCGCTTGAATTCATTTATGGTTTCATTAAATTTCTGCAGGCACCGCTTTGAAGTAGCATTGATGTCCAATTGACTTTCTGGCACTTTGATTTTTCATCCCGCACTGCTGTGCACATTCCTGTATAATAAAACCAGTTCTGCTGTCTTTTCTTTTTTTTATTTACACTGCTGTGTAATAAAAAAGTTACACTTCACGGCCTTTACAATGTGCTGGGCCTTTTAATATATATGTGTTATATATATTAAAATAAAACATATAACATTTAAAACTTATTAAAACCAACTATATAAAAAAATGCCGTGTAAAAACATTTAACCTGCGGTCATTTTTTTTAATATATAACATATGGCATATAATATATGTGGGCCAGCTGATGACGTAGGCAATTCCGGTGGGCTTTACAACTCCAGCCACGAGCCTTCAACAACCCCCGCGGAATTCTTTTATTACCATATAACATATGGGCCAGTATTATATGTGGGCCCCGTGCTGCGGTGATGTCAGCAATTCCGGGGGGGTAAGAACCTCTGCCCACAAATTTCCATCGACCCCCGCGGACATGCTTTGCCGCTGTATGGTGTGGGGCTGCCGTTGAAATTATATTTCAGCGGAATTATCCATAACAAATTACTTATATGATGAATCCGGAATCATCAAAATACTTATATGATGAATCCAGAATCATCGATAACAAAATAACTAAATGATGAATCGATAACAAAATACCTATACCGAAGGTAATTTCTCAACATAATTCAAATAGCAGTCTTCTAAAACTTTAAATTACTTTCTACTAAATACTAAGAGGTTTTCCAGTAGACTGGTAAGGAAGAGAGGTTGTACCTTCACCAACACAAGCAACGATCTTGCTTGAACCTGCATATCAAGATACATTAATCAGTTGAGCTGGAATTAATGTGAGATAAAAATAGCCATAACAATTCTAGTGGAAATATAAATTATCATTCTTCATTTAAATGCTGAATGATCCACAAAAAAAAAAAAAAAAAAACAAAAACAAAACTATTTCTCATAAAAACACGATAGAAATTATAGTCACCTTTTGTACCCCATCGTCGGTCCAAGTTTGTCCTTTTTCCAGCAATGGTTCCTGCATTAAGCGAGCCGTGGAAATGTGGAATGCGTTGTGTTATAGCTCCAGTATGAATGTGTGATGACAATAAAGACGAAGGCAAGGCCATTTTCCTAAATGCAGAGATTGAACTCAATGAGATGATATGTCGTCTGAGGAGAATTTCTTATTATAAATAGTGGTCGGCCAACATATAGTCATGTTCAGCAGCGGGTTGAAAGTTAAAGCAGGACTCTGTATATACTTGTGTATATATTTCCGAGCTGTTCCAGACATGGTAAAAAATAATAATAATAATAATATTTTTATAATTTAAAAAAAAAAAAAAAAAAACTCAAATGGTATAGCCTACTCAATTTGTATTATATTATATATTAAAATAAAATTATGTTATATAATGTTATAATAAAAGTTATAATTTAAACTATAATATTATTGATATATAAAATAATAATAATATTTAGCTGATAATATTTATTTATTTACCACAATTATATCATGATTGTATAAGCTCACTCATTTTATATTACATTCTTATATAATATTATAATTAAATTTATAATTCAAACTATAATATAATTGATATATAGAATAATAAAGCATTTAGTTATTATTAATAATATTTATTTGTTTACCACAATTATGTTAGGGTAAATAATTATTATTATTATTATCAAATTTTAAAGTCATAGCCAAGCTACAAATCAAATAGGAGGAAACCCATGTTGTATTATTATATTATATATTAAAATAAAATTATGTTATATAATATTATAATAAAATTTATAATTTAAACTATAATATTATTGATATATAAAATAATAATAATATTTAGCTATTATTGATAATATTTATTTATTTACCACAATTATATCAGGATTGTATAAGCTCACTCATTTTATATTATATTATCTATTAAAATAATATTAGGTTCTTATATAATATTATAATGAAAGTTATAATTCAAACTATAATATAATTGATATATAGAATAATAAAGCATTTAGTTATTATTAATAATATTTATTTATTTACCACAATTATGTTAGGGTGAATAATAATTATTATTATTATCAAATTTTAAAGTCATGGCCAAGCTACAAATCAAATAGGAGGAAACTCATGTTGTATTATATTATATATTAAATAAAACTATTATATGTAGTCTACAAAGGCATACATTCTCTACACCAATCTAGCTTTGCACTAGATTCTATACCAGTATTTGCACCACATGTTGCAAAGGAAACAGGGTAAGACATAAATTGGAGACTAATCATGATATATAAAAATTCATTGAAGGTAAAAATTAATTAAAAAAAAAATACCATTCAAAGCTACAAGATAAAGAGAAATCACTTACATTATGCCAAATTAACAGATTATGTAACATTTCCAACAAAGATTCCGTCTCAATCTTCAATGATGGTCTTTCAAGTTTCGATAGAAAAGATTGATGGATTTTGAAAAAATACTACTAGATGACATCAAATAAGCTAAATAAAATAATATTAATTCATGAACAATGTGATGGCTATATTTCCAAACCTATATTTGTATCACAACCTCACAAATTTCATGTATTTGTTGAAAATGAGTCGAACATTAACTCCCAATTATTCATAACTTCTGGTGTAAAATCTCCAACAATGATGCGAAACTCTAGTGAAATGCAGTTGATGATCTTCAATATCTCCAATGTTTCCTCTTAGAACATCATCTCTAAAATTGTAAAGAAACAATTTGAAAAGAAAAGCAACATAGAAATTTTATTTTAAAATAATGTTTGTTTTATTTATTTTATTGATCACCTCTCATTGATTTTGTATTTATAACAACACTGCCATTTTTTTTTATACGAAAAATGTGTTTATTTCTCACAAATAGTTCTCCCTTTTTCTACAATTTTGTAAATTCTTTTATGTTGACTGGGGAGTATTGTCATCTATGTAGCATTAACAATCCTTCCATTTTAAACATGCTTTTGATCCAATTTTGTGCTTTTGTTGATTCTTGCGCAATCTTGATCATTCGAGTTGATTTTATAAGATAACATTGCCAAACATAGGGTGGGGCAAAAAAACCTTGTCACTTATCACCTTTGTATATATATATATATATATATATATATATATATATATATATAGATGATTAAGGAAAGTTGTCTAATAAAAATTAAAGTCAGAGCACCTTAGTACCACAAGCTTGGATTTAAACAAAGAAATGATGCTTGGGAATGTTCGGAGGAACTTGAACTCTAAAAAATGTTGTCAAAGATGATCTTTATGGAAAAAGTAGAAGAGAAAAAGAAGACAAATAATAAAAATCTGGAAGTAGTCTAATGAGTATGACAATGATTTCATATGTACTTTCAACAATGATTGGCAATAAGGATTGTCTCTCAATGATCGAAAATCGGCTTTGACTAATGCTTCTTATTGCGTGAGTCTGCTATGTGTGATTCTTTACGTGAGGTGTTTTATGAAATGTGGTTCCATTGGGGTAAGTGTTTTGTAACTATTGTTCCATATGTAAAACGTCGTAGGGTCCATCTCATTCGAATAAGTATTTGAAAACAGGGGCCCATCTCTAGTTCGATGTTTAAAATAAAAATCTAGCAAGAAAAAAGCAAGAGAGAACCAACATGAATGTGTAGTTGACATCCCTAGGGATTTAGAGTATGTAAGTGAGAGAGATCAAGAAATTCATAAAATCCTTTCCAACATAGATTACATCTCAATCTTCAAAGATGGTCTTTCAAGTTCCAATAGTAATATTCTATATATTTTTAAAAATTACAGACCTCGTAGATGACGTCACATAAGTTAGATGTGAAGTTGGGTTACACTTTTTGCCCTTTTTTAAGAAAAAAATTTCATTTTTTCTGTTCTCCAATTTTTTGCAAGCCAAAAAAAAATTCTATTTAGAATTTCATTTTGTGATAAAAATAAAAATTGTCAGAAATTTTATTAGCTTTCTATTACCTATTTTTTGGAATTTTTTTATACACATTTGATATGTCAACTTAGCGTTTCTTTGACTGTGTGTTTTTTTAAAATCAAATGATTCATAAAAAGTCATGTTAATACGCGCTTGTGTATTCTTTGAAAACTTTGTGTTTTTGTGAAACAAAATGTGTTACAACAATCTAGACATAGTCTACTTCAGTTTCGTTATATTTACAAAACCAGCTGATGCATATCATAATTACTGGAATTTTTTGAACTGATCCAATATGAAAAAACTACATATTTTGAATATGTTTCGCGAAGCATGAAATTTCTCAACATATAAGTTATAAACTAAAAATATAAAAACTACCCATTACAGACGACAGACCAATGTAATGCACCATAATTTTTTCAATTTTTTTTATAGTGTATTTTGGAAGATACAAAATATTGAATTCACTGAATCATAATGGCCTTCAGAAATTGTTTGCACCTATTTTATTACAAAATTAATTAAAATTAGTAAATATTTAAGAAATTCCATAAAATTTATATTTCCTGATAGTAGATTGAATTCTGAAAATTCTTGTCTTGGTTCTGACAGTTAATTCAGAATATTTCATGGAGTTTAATCAGTCCAAAGTTGAAGATATGTATTCAGAGCTTGGCTCTGCGTAATTGCAGACATGTTACTACGGTCGAACTTTTAAAAAAAGTTCGGCCGAATTGGTTTTTGCACCAACAACCCGTCAAGTCTAGTGACACAAAAGTTCGGCCGAATTTCTTATAAAAGTTCTTCCGAACTTTTACTTGACTTTCCGTCGACTTGAAAATACAACGAACCCCCTCCAAAAATACATTTCGCGACAATATAAATTGACATAAAAGCATTCATTATTTTCACATAATTTCACACATTTCTTCATTTGGTCTAATTTTGCAAACGATTGTTTTGGGTTTAAGGACTTTTTGGCATAACATTCAAAGGACATTTCTTGGAGGTATGTGATACATATTTTGGATGTTTTTTGGGCTTCATTTTTTTTAAAGGTATTTTAGTTTTAGAGGTTTTGGGCTTAATTTCATTGTTTTTTTTTAAGGTATTTTGTTTTTAGAAGTTTTGGGCTTATTTTTCATCGGTTTTTTTTTCAAGTATTTTGTTTTTAGAAGTTTTGGGCTTACTTTTCAAAGGACATTTTTTTGGATGTATTTTGTTTTTAGAGGTTTTTGGGCTTAATTTCCAAAAGACATTTTTTGGTTTTAAGGTATTTTGTTTTTAAAAGTTTTGGGCTTAATTTTCATTGTTTTTAGAGGTTTTGGGCTTAATTTTCAAAAGACATTTTTTTGGATGTATTTTGTTTTTAGAGGTTTTTGGGCTTAATTTCCAAAAGACATTTTTTGGACTTAATTTCGAAAAGACTCTTTTTAGGCATAATATTCAAAGGACATTTTTTGGATGTATTTTTTAAAGTGATATTTTTTTAGAGGTTTTTTTGAAGTATTTTTTAAAGTGCCATTTTTTAAGAAGTTGGAATTAATTTTCAATGGACATTTTTTGGAGTTATTTTTTGAAGTGACATTTTTTTAGAGTACGTGTTTTGGGTCAAAGTAAATATTTTATAATGATTTTTTAAAATAAGTTTTTCTCTAACTTTTTAAATGAATTTTTTTTGCAGGACTTGGAAGGAAATATTTTGAGCTTCGTTTCATTTTTCTAAGACATTTTTTTTCGAATTTTTTAAAGTAAGTGTTTTGGATTGAAGTATTTTTTTTTGCAAAAAATTTAAAATGAGTTCTTTTTTTAAATTAAATTTGTTGAGATGTTTTTTTAATTGAGTTTTTGTCTAAATTTGTGAAGGAAATTTTTTGAACTTCATACTCTACTATCATGGGAAATCAAATGAATTGCACAAAAAAATATCATCGAACAGGAGACCTTAAGGAACGTAGAGAAGAGGGGAGAGAATCTCACAAAAGAAAGAGAGAAGCACACTCAAATATTGAAAGGGAAAATCAACCTCAACTAGAATTTGAAGCAAGTATGTAAACGTAAAGATTATGAATTTGATATTTAAATTTTTCCTAGTGTAAAATGTGAAGCTTAATTTTTATTTGATGAACTAATTTGAAAAATATTTTGCAATGTAAACATAGAGATATTCCTCAAAACATTGATGATGAGATACAAAATTTTGAAAGAGAAAGTGAAAGAGATATTGAACCAATGATTGAAGATGGTGAAAATGTCGAAAAAAATACAATTGAAGAAATTGACTCACAAGGTGTGTGTGTGTGTGTGTGTGTGTATATATATATGTTGAACACATGCACTTATTATTGAAATTACACATATTTATTAATTTAGTTATTTATTGAATATGTAAACTTATTATGTACTATTAATTCGAATATGTACAGATGAAACCAATGTCGATGATGAAATGTTAGAAAATGTTGACACTCACACATATGGAGATAAAAGAGCTGACCATGTTATAAGATATCGTGTTAAACGCATTTTTGATATGTACATCATAAAGGAAACTGTGACAGTTCAAGCCCAAATGTTGAAAGGTCTCCTATCATTAACGAAATTAAAAGAAGCTACGACTTTATTGGGTATTCAAAAATCAACAAAAGATAATAAAAAAAATGAAGGAAAATGTGATATAGAATATAAATAGTGCTATAAATTCAATTAGGAGGTCTAGACAAAAAAATGTTTCAGTTGTATGTAAAGCAATACATATGGCAGTGGTTTCGTCAAGTACTAAAGAGAATCGCTTGGTAAAATCTATCGCACGAGCATTAGGAACCTCACGAAAAACTTTGCATAAACATCGAAAATTTCCGTTGCAAATAGATGTAAATGATGAACTCGCTTGTTGGAGAGCTATTTGTAGGCAACCATACAAAGATAGACTTGGAGAAAATGTTAAAAAAACAATATATGAATACTGGAAGAAAAATTCATGTGTTTCTCCAAATGCAAGGGATGTGATGCGAATAAGAATAACACAAAATCCGTATGAAGAACATGAAACACATTTCTTGGACACCACTCAGATAGAGTTGTTCAACAATTTCAAAGAAGAGAATCGTGAAATTCATGTTTCAATTAGTGATTTTGTTCAACAAAAACCATGGTGTGTAAAACCTATCAATGTATGTTACACTTGTTGTTGTCGTTATCATGTGGAATTTTAGTTATATTATGACACATTCCTTAATTTTGGTAGAAAATTTTGGAAATATTCACCTCCTCCTTCCACTATCCGTGATTTCATATCTCAAATTCTATGTGGAAGAAAAAGCAATGAATTATTTTACGAAAAGAAATGTGTTGGTGGTGAAAATTGCGATGATTGTGGAAATTTTGACTAAATTTCAAAACAAATATCGTACTGATATAAATGATCAATCATTTTACAACATGAAAGTGAAATGGAAGAGATATGAATATATCCATACATCAATTTTGTTAAACACCATGTTAAACACACACATGGTGTATGAGAAGAATAAACACACACACAAAAGAAACTCAACACACAACGAAGGATAAGCGTGCAGCTCTCTTGTTTTTCCATTATACATGATGTACATTTATAGTACAATGGTGTGACTCTTGGTTTCTCATTCCAAGATCACTTGGACTCCATTGTGATTTTTCGCATTCCACACCTACCCATGGAGGATTAGGTGTTCTAACATTCCCCCCTTAATCCGAAGGGGTATGTGTGAGTCCAAAAAGAGAGTTGTAATAAAATATGCAAAGTATATATGGTAGCACTTGGGCTAAATCAACTCTCTAAAATGTTGGAAAAAAGAGGTGGTTTAAGGATGACCACCAACACTGGAACACAAAACTTGTTGCAGTTCCTGGAACTCTTCCAAAACTGGCAAGAAGCTGAAAGCTTTTGCTAGAGGAATTGTCCCTCATAAAAAAGGGAGACCTTCAACCTAAAAGAAGGGAGGTCTACTACCTGTGATCGTTTAACGATGACCAACAGCTTTGGAATGCTTGAAGCATTTCCTAGAGCTCAACCAAAGCTAGTAAGAAGATGAAGGCTTCTACTAGAGGAAGTGTCCCTCATATATGAAAGGGAGACCTTCAACTTAAAAGAAGGGAGGTCTACAACCTGTGATGGTTTAAGGTTGTCCACCAACCAAAGATGATGGTTTAGGGCTGTCCACCAACCGAAGGCATGCTCATGGGCATCCATGTCTCTGGTTACAACTCTGAATCTGAAATGATGAATTGTGGCTCAAGCTCGCTTGAATTGTTGTGTCTCTGGCTACAACTCTGAACATGGAATGAGAGATTGTGGCTCAAGCTCACTTGATCTGACGTCGAAGCTTGTAGATGACCACCATTTTCCCCCCTGTCAGGGACAAGGTGAGATGATGGCGAAAACTCAACTGCAAGTTTGCTCAATATTCTAGAACATGTTCTCACATGTGACTTAAACATCTTCTTGGCTATTGATGCCCATTTCCAAGAAGCGATCCATCCAAGATGAATCTTTGTTCTTGCAAGAGGCTTGTTTCTGAAGCATCCGTCTGAAGAATGGGTGTGTCGACCACAATGCTTGCATGGATGAAGATCAAAACAATGATCTTTCATATGGCCAACTTGATCACAGTGCTGGCATTTTACAATCTGTTGTTTTTGTTGTGGAAGCGGAGCAGGATCTCGAACAGCTGCAGGTGAACTGTCATACAAAAATCCAGCACTCTAAAATATGATGGGCTTGGTGTAGTCTGGAACATGAAAGGACACATCCTTGTCATATCCAAGACCAGTTTTGTGCTTGTTGTGGACAAGATCTTCCCAAGGACTGATGATGGGCTTGAGAAGTGCAGGCTGAACTGCTGCATCTGCATGAAAATCTGCTCTAGTACAAGGAACTGGATGTGGATCAACTGCAAATTTACTGACTTCTTTCTTCTGATGAGAGTCCTTTACAATATTCTGAACAGAAACAGGTTCAGAATGGTGACTTTTTTGTTGAAGCTGAGATTCCAACTGCAAAAAATCAATCTTTTCTTGTGCATCTTGCAAACAACTTTGAATGTTACAAAGAGCATTCTTGCTCATTTTTACCATATCATCAACATTTGAATGAATGAGGTTACTCAACAACTCTAATGTCTCATTGATTTTAGCCATTTTTCAACAATTTAGGCTCAAAAAATGAAAGGATGTCAGCTTCAACCGAAAATGCACACGTTTACAATGTGATTCAACTTACTTTCAAAAAATACAAATTACTCCAAAGAAGTTTCAACTATGGAAATCTCAAAGTACAAAATGTGCTCCTCAAATCATGGAGGACCTCAAGGTATAGACTTGGATGTCTAACTGGCAAGCAACAATTCAAATTTACACTTCAAATCTTGATTGCAACTATGAATGAAGAAGCAATACAATGTCAGTTCAATACAATATTTCTGCAAAATAATTGTATAAATGTGCAGCTGAAAACACTATGCAAGAAGCCTTTAAGGCAGCTGAATTTTCTTCTTCAAATCGTTGTTTTACAAATGATGGCAAACTTGTCTTCACATCACCCTGCAAATTTCACTTTTCTCTATGTATAAAATCCATCTGCTTCATATGCCATTTCTGTTGTTTACTTTTCCTCTTCCTCTATCTTTGTTGTCTTTTTCTTTTTCTTTTTTCTTTTTTTTAAATTAAAAAAAAAAACTTGAAATTGGGAAACATGAGAGCTGGGCGTTGGAGAGGTGGACGTGTGGGAGGGGGAGTGCATGCATAGGGTGAGGGGGATGGGTTGTGCGGATAGGCCACAAGTGAGGACCGTGGAAAGGAAGAGCGTAGAGGGACTGAGAGTGGCAGGGAGGTGGGGAGGCCGTGAAGGCTGAGGGCGGAGTAGTATGCAAGTGAGGGGGGGGCGAAGCGCTGCAAGGGAGGGCAGATCGTTGTAGGTGGTAGCGCAGCTGACAGGTGTAGGGAGAAGTGAGGCAAGGGGGCGGGTTTTAGGGTGTATCTTAGGGGGAAGCGTTAGGTTGAGGGAGGGGTGGAGCGATAAGGGGGAGAGCGCAGAGTTTAGCAGCGAGGAGTGTTGGGAGTGTGGATAGAGGCATAGGGAGGGTGTGAGATGAGGTCTGGAGCTGTAGGTTGAGCTTATGGCAACCATGAGGTGTGAAGAGGTTGCACTGTTGTGTTTGCAGAGTTAGAGGGGAGGCGTCGTTGCAAAGGCCGAGTAATAAGGTAGATGTCATGGGAATGTGAGGATGAGGGATGTAATGAGATGGGTAGATGATGTGCTGTGAGCAGACTTAGGGGGATGGGTTTATGCAGGGTGGAGGCGAGGGGGGCCGAAAAGCCTGAACAGTAAATTTTATTTTATTTTATTTTATTTTATTTTAATTTTTTTTTTTTTAAACAGTAGAGTAGAGTAGGGCAACAACAGAATTTTAGCAACAATACACAGCAGAGGTAAATTGGAGAATTTGCAGAATTTAGAAAACTTGGAAATTTTCCAGCTAATTGTAGAATTTTCACTAAATATAGCAGCAGTAGAATTTGCAGAAATTTGCAAAATTTTTTAGTGAAAAACTCAGAAACCTTTCCAGTAAAAACCCATAAATTTCTTCAGAAACCCTCTTTAAACTATTTTCCAGCAGCTCTCCAAAATGCAGAATTTAATAGGCAGAAATTACAGGAAGAAATCAGAATGAAAACCTTCAGATGCACAATGCTGCTCTTCTTCAAAACCACTTTCTGAATGCGGAAAAATGTTTGCTGCAGAAGCTCTGAGTGCTGCAAAAATGCCAAGAATTTTTGCAGATATGCACAGGCCATAAACACAAATGACTCACTCAAGTTTGAGCTGGTTATGAATGTATCAGCTATGATACCATGTTAAACACACACATGGTGTATGAGAAGAATAAACACACACACACACACAAGAAACTCAACACACAATGAAGGATAAGCGTGCATCTATCTTATTTTTCCATTATACATGATGTACATTTATAGTACAATGGTGTGACTCTAGGTTTCTCATTCCAAGGTCACTTGGACTCCATTGTGACTTTTCGCATTCCACACCTACCCATGGAGGATTAGGTGTTCCAACAAATTCAAGGTTCAAATAGTGCTAAAAGAATTGAATTAAGAGAAGAAGAAATTTTTGTGATAGATTTTTTGAAAAATTTGATGCAGAAATTTATAAATACACCAAGAATTCCCATAGAGCTCGATGGCAGAACTTGCAATTCAAAAAATATCGTGAAGTTTTTCAACCAGGGACTATTTTTTCAGTAATTGATTTTGTAGAAAACTACACATTTGTTTCACAAAAAGAAATTCAGAGTGAATACTATCATTCTGACCAAGTCTCCATGCTTGTCCATATTCTATATAGACATGTTGAACAAAACGTCAATCATATAGAAAGCACTAGTGAAAATCGGCATGTTATTAAAGAATATCACTTTTATATCAATGACGATCATACACATGATACATATTTTGTACAACACTGTTTTGGAAAGATTTATGACTCCTTTAAAAGTCGTGGAATAAAATTCAATGAACATTGGATATGGTCAAATGGATACGCAGGTAAATTCAAATCTCCACGATCATTATTTTGGTTGTGTTGTCTTCATAAGAAAACCTACATTAAACATTGTTGGAATTTCTTTGAGACTGGCCATGGAAAAGGAGAACATGATGGTGCAGGGGCATGCATAAAACGAGCACTTCAAAGATATTGGGGTCGAAGATGTAGATAGATCAATTGGAAATGACGTTGAAACAATAAAAAGGACTCAAAAATTGCATTCAATTAAAACAAAGTTGTCCACAAATGTGTTTGCATTGGATAAAAGAAAATATTCTTGTTTTTTTCATGCTTTCATAGACAACACAGAATCCAATGATGTTTGTGAAAACAAAATGTATGTAAAATATTGGAAACATACAAAGCTAAATACAAAGGGGAAAATGTCTATTGCAATGTTTGAAGAAATGCAATTAGAGGAGACTACAATATCATCTTATGGTGATTGAGTTTCTGATCTTGTTAGAGAATGTAAAATTTGAATTGCTTTCAAATGATAGAGATATAGAAATAGATACTAAAATTATTTTAAAGTTAATTATGTTAATTATGATCCAAATTTAAATGCATAATTTTGTTTTATTGTGCAAGAGATGTTTTTGCTGTAATTGCACCTACTGACAACGATGAAAATGTGAAGTATTATTTGATGCGCTACACTAAATGAAGGATGAAATTATTAGAAAACTATAATGATCATGGATTTCCATACGACAAAGGATCTATTATACTAAAAGGTTATTTTTTCAGACAAACTAATCAAACTGGGGATTTTGTGTACTTTGACGACTATGAACCTGATGTCATAAGTTGTTAATATAGTCATTTGGTGTGTGCAACACGCATAAAGTTGATAGAGGTTCAATAAAAGAAGAAACAAAAATTAAGAAATGGAAAATATCAAAATCTGATGATGAATGGATCATTGAAGATGGCATTCCATTGGAATTTTTTTGATTGAACTGCCCAACAATTTCTTCTCTTTGGATTCATGTTTTAGAACTTCCAGAACTCAATTAAAAATTGAACTGCCTTGTTATGTTATCTATGCAAGTGTTTGCACATGTACATTGTTTTTGTACATTGATCAGGAGCTCAAGTCCAAGCCATGGAAAAAGCTCAAAATTGAAAGTGTTCAAAATCACTTTCAACCTGAACGATCAGATAGGCCTCGTCGATGCGATCCTGGCGCCGTGAACGACACTCAAATCTGGCATTGTATGCAAACATTATTACCCTTTGAATGCTGGGATAAACTATAAAAATTCACCAGTTTAGTTTTATATGTGGGTAAAATTCCTAATATTTCTAAGGTTGGAATTATTTTTATTTAAAAAATATATATGAATTATATTATATATATTTATAAAATATTATATGGTTGAAAAATCATATATTATATTTTATTTTATATACATATTAAATAATTATTATAATTAATTCAAAAAACTTTAATTATTAAATTAAAATTCCACTTTAGAAATAAAACAAAAAAAATCAATCCATGTTTCATGTATATGTTTTAAATACATTTGAAAATTGGTTTTTATTCCAATGGCTACAAAGTGGTCCACGTGATGGGTGGGTCCACGTGATAATGCAACTGTATGTCATTTACTCTGGCGGGTTTTCATTAACCATGGCCTAAAGGCCCTAACCGCCCAACTATTCCACGTGACATGTGGCCAGCACAACATAGCATTTAATTTGACCACCAGCAGTTCCACCATATTCAGCACCGGTTCCACTAAATTTGGGTTTTGGCCATTTTTAACGAGCTTATCTGCAGTTAGCCCACATTTAGTGGGATTTTTAGCTAACATTAGGCAAATACTGTTTTGAGCATAACTTTTGATATCAGGCAAATACTATTTCAAATCCACATGGCATGTGGATATTAGCCTCCTCCTCTATTTTTCCAACTTGTGTCTTGAAAAATTCAATCCCTGAAATATATGTACATTAAGTTAAAAACTCTTCACAGGAGAGAATATACCATAATTTTATCACTGTATGAAGATATGGCAAGGGAAATGCTGAGATCAACATATTTCTTCTTCAATCCAATCAGTCAATTATATAGGTATAGTAAGTGTACAAACCTTTTTGTTCTTGTGAGTCTCCAGTCTGCCATATAGTAAGAGTAATAACAGATGCAAGAGTAGCTAGTATTCTGTCATATGCCAAGAAGTAAAATTCTTCACCTCAAGAGCCATATTTCAACTGATTTTGAAGAATCCATTCTAGTGTCTCAGGAAACTGAGGCTTCCCAGAGTCATCAATAGTTGGAATCCTTGCTACCCAAGCAGTATCATATCCAGAGGCATTAGTTTCCCGATAGCCCATAGATCCAAACATATTCTTAAACTCGGATATTAATGTCTCTATACGCTTCTCGTCAGATGGTGCTACCTATAATTATTTCAGGTCGTCGATTATAACAATGGAGGCTGAGCTGCTATAGTGATGGGCATTCATCAATCGACAGGTACTCAGATTACTAACCTTGTAAGGTGGCATTATGGATTCGATAACATGGTCCTTCCAAAAATCTGGAGGAAATTCTCATTAGAATCTAGAAAAACAATCACGGTAGAACAAGATTATAAATTGAGAAATTGCTTCCAGTATTTTGTTGTCCAGTTTTGAAGCTCCACATATCTCTTTTTTTTAAAGATGAATCACACTAGTATCATCGATAACAAAATACTTATATGATGAATCTGGAATCATTCGATAAAAAAATAGATAATAAAATACCTATACGGAAAGTAATTTCTCAGCATAACTAAATGATGAATAGATAACAAAATATCTATACAAAATATATAATTACTTTCTACCAAATGCTAAGAGGTTTTTCAGTAGACTAGTAAGGAAGAGAGGTTGTACCTTCACCAACACAAGCAATGATCTTGATGTTGCTTGAACCTGCATATCAAGATACATTAATCAGTTGAGCTTAAATTAATGTGAGATAAAAATAGCCATAACAATTCTAGTGAAAGATAAATTATCATTCTTCATTTAAATGTAGAATGACCAAATAATTTTAAAAAAAAACTATTTCTCATAAAAACATGATAGAAATTATATTCTCACCTTTAGTAGCCCATCGTCGGTCCAAATTTTTCCGTTTTCCAGCACTGCTTCCTCCATTAAGTGAGCTGTGGAAACGTTGAATGCTTTGTGTTATAGCTCCAGTACGAATGTGAGATGACAATAAAGACGAAGGCAAGGCCATTTTCCTAAATGCAGAGATTGAACTCAATGAGATGATATGTCATCTCATGAGAATTTCTTATTATAAATAGTAGTCGGCCAACATATAGTTATCTTCAGCAGCGGGCTGAATATACTTGTATATATATTTCTGAGTTGTTTCACAAATGGTTTTTCACCACACAAAAAAAAACTAAAACTTATAATAATAAAAAATTATAATTATTTTTAACTTTTTTTATAAATTTTAAGCCCACTCAAATTCTATAAACCAACTCAATCTCTATTATATTATACATTAAAATAAAATGCTCTTAATGCTCTTATATAATATTATAATGAGAATTATAATTTAAACTATAATGTCATTATATATAAAATAATAATAGCATTTTGTTATTATTAATAATATTTATATATTTACCACAATTATATTAGGATTGTACAATCTCACTCAAGTTGTATTACATTATATATTAAAATAAAATCATATTCTTATATAATGTTATAGTAAGAGGTACATTTCAAACTATAATATAATTGATATATAGAATAACAATAGCATTTAGTTATTAATAATAATATTTACATTGTAAAGCGTTATTATTTGAAAACAACTTTCTCAAATGCCACTTGTAAGATTGTGCAATATTGATTTTCATGTTAGACGATTGAAAGAATTTTCACCTTTGGATTAAAAACAGCTATTAAATATGTTACAGAAATAATTGGATAAATGTTAGTTTGTTCGTTGGATTTGTAGTTACAGAAATAATTGAATAAATGTTAGTTTGTTCGTTGGATTTGTAGTTGCCACTAGGAACTTCATGCAAGACCATTACATCTTGGCTGGGAGCTTCACAACCAAAGGAACTGTGTCTCCTCTGTCGCGTTCTCTGTTGCGTCTTCCTTCATTTGCTAATGGTCTGGCTGAGGATTCATAGCCGGCTTCACCATTGCTTTAACATGTAATTTCTAATTTTGTGATAGGAGGCGCATGTGGATTCAGAGGCACGGTGAAAAAATCCCCTTCCAATTCAATGATAGCGACAGGAAGTTCAGTCTTGTTCAAAGGCAGACAAGGCTGTGCAGCTAGCTATCAAGTATGCATTCATTTAACTGTTTTTACTAATAATCTGGGATATAGTGTCACCTCAGAATCCACGATTCTCTTGCATCATGGTATCATACATTCAACTCTTCTCTACTTTTTTTTTATATATTAATGGAATATTTGCGAATGAAAAGGAAATAACTCTTTGGATTTGAAGTATGAAATAACGAGGGGAATTTTCTTGTGATTGCAGACAAGGGATGACAAGGGAGTTGCAGAGTGGAAGAAAGTGGAAGTGGATGTGAATGACCGTGTTTTTCTTCCCAACTTTCCTCACGGACTTGAAGAGTACAATGAGTATGTAAATGACTTTATTTCCGATATGCACCTCAGGCGCCTTCCCCCTTCTCGTCCTCTATGGGAGTTTCATTTTCTCAACTACAAGACCAGAATGGCATCAGCAACAACTATTATCAACCTGCACCATACGCTACGAGATGGAGCTTCTCTCATGTCTTTAATGCTTGTTTGTGCCTCTACCAGGGCTGATAATTTCATCCGTCCCACTTTTGAATGTACACATCTCTTGACAGAATCTTAGAAATCCCAAGTCCACTGGTTCACCATTCATAATATATGCTAGTGGCTATTCACCATTGTGCTTTTAATGTGGTACACACTGCTCGATTTTATCAAAAATTTGTTAATAATGAAATGGATGGATGATAGTGAGTTGCCAATTCGGGGAGGTCCTAGAGTGGAGTGGATGCCCAAAGTCATGGCTTCTATAACTTTTGCAGTGGAAGATATTCAACACATCAAAATGTTTGTTTATCAATCTTCGAACATTGTTAGTTTCTCAAACTTTATGCAACTGGATTTCTGTTGGCTCAACTCTGCGCCTTTGTTTTATAGACAATGAATGATGTGATAATGGGTGTGGTTTTCTATGGACATCAACGATACCTGCAGATTACTCTTGGTCGTCCCACAACCAAATCATGAATGCTTTCTCTTGCTCATTGTGTATTTTTAATGGTAATTAACGACTGCTAATAGTTTGAGATTTTCAATGCAAATGAGAACAATGTTGGGGCAGTGGAAAATTTGAAACTAACGACGTTGGTCTTGATGAACACAAGAGCCAGGTCAGCTCCAAGGTATAATTTCATGAACTTTAAAACTTTTTTCGTTGCAGTTTGAATGCTATGTTTATTTTTGTATGTAACACATGCAAATGTGCAATGCCATGAAACATATGGTTAAACCTAGCAGTGAAGCAGCTTGGGAAAACCGTTTTGGGTATTTACATGTTTGGATACCAATGGAGAAGTTGGATAATCCTCTGGACATTCTTGGGAAGGTCAAAGAAAGTCTGGATAGAAAGAAAATTCCATTCGCAATCTTCATGGTGGGAAAATTACTCGGCTATGTCACAAAATTGAAAGGACCACACTGTCACAATCATTCCAAAAATTATTACCATAAAAAAAAATTTCTTACTTACCATAATACTGTTCATTATAAAAATCATTTACAATATTACATTACCCTTATCATATCACCGTGTGATATTCAATTCACAATTATTTTTGTTATAATATCACTGAATCATAGTTACAATTACTATGAAGTCCTTGTGGGTCGATTTGTGCAAACCTAGGGTTATTGTAATATTCACATTATACAATAGTTTTCGCTAGACACTATACATATACACAGCCTGTCAAATCCCTATGCATATACACCACCTGTCATAACTTGAAGTTTTAACAAAGGTCGGATATTATGATATTTTAATTCAACACCAACAATATTAAATTTACATGTTTGATTACCTATCCGTTCTGATATGGAGATTTGTGATAATTACTACGGAGATAATTTTCGCACTCCACTTGGCATCCTTAATGCACCTCCGTGGGGATTTTTCAACTCCATTCAATGCTCAACATTACCGTGGTTTAATCTCCTCAATAGAGTTGTTCGAAGCATTGGATTCCATATGATTTTCAAGGAAAACACTCTAGTAGTCTCTGCGGTTAATGGAGAGTGAAGGGTTTGTTCCTATGAATTTTTTGGCAATTTCCATAGCTCGTCTCCTTCCTTGCGAGATCCGCCTCAAACCCTTAAAGGTATGCCTTCACCTTACATTTTTGCTCTGTTGTTCGGCTGTTCTACTCTCTTAATTCACCCTCAGATTTGTTTTCTATAGCAAAACTACTCGTCGGCACTTCTAGCTAAGTATCTTCTATGTTGAATAACTCTACAGAGATGATAATGCTGCAACACTGAGCCAGTTATGACAGATGCAAGGAGGAGGAGATGATTTGCGAATTCAAAGGTATAATATAACTTTCCCCTTTATTTGTTGTTGAGTTTAACTTAATCAACCATTCATTTTTGAGTTTAATGATTTAACTTCTGAGGTTCGTGACTCTTGCAGAGCAGCCCCAATGGAGGTCTCTACCCTCTTCAGGTAACAAATGCTTCAGAAATTGACGGGGTTTAATTTCTTTAACATATCTATAGTTTTTTCTACATGCAATGGTTAACATCTCGTCACTGGTTGTTTAGATGCAGGTTTGTGGTTCTAACCCGCCATCCTTTAAGCAGTAGCTTCCTTTCAGGATTCACAAAATGGTAGCCTCGGCCCCAGCTGACATCTCCACCGTTGCATTTCACAGGTACCCTAACGGTCTTCGTAGGAAGGTCAAAATCATAGGTTTTCAAAGTGATGTTACAGTTCTAGCTTACAATACTCGACCTGTTCTTTATCATTGAGTAATTTCAGAGATGAGGGTTTAAAACCCCAAGCTAGGTTTTCAAACAGTATTTTAGTAATTTTGTATAAATATTTTTTTTAGGGTTTAATTTCGAGTTTTAATGGAGTTCAGAGCACATTTTAACTCTGAAGCATGACATGGTTGTATATAAATTGAACTACGCTTTACCATGTGCGTTTGTAATGTTCTACTGTAGACTATTACTTTGAAAGGAATTGGTCTGATTGCTATTTTTGTAATGATTTCAATATACACCTTTCAAGTTTAAAAGGGGCTCTCTTGCCCAGATCTCGTCATAGTTTTATTTGCATGTAAATACTCTTGAAGCTACCAGAGGAAATTTTGGGTTTTTCGTCTTTTATTAATGAGAAAATATATGATGCTTGAATCAACGGGATTACACTTAACATTTGTTCTTATCAGTTTATTTTCTGTCAATGAGAATCAGTTTGTTAAATTTTACTAGTATTGAGAACCAGTGTTCTTTCAGTTGCTCGATTTATTGAGTTTTTATTTTTTTTAATACTTTATTTCTCCTTGAACAACTAATAGCTTTCTCCCTGCGGTGTCCGGGCCACTGAATGATAACGCCCGCATTTAGATTGGGGTTATTAGCCATGGACGATGTACCTCAGTTTTGGGTTTATACCTAGAACTAGGGTCGACAGTCCGTAGGCTCTAATCCCCTAGTTCTGGTTAGTTTTTGGCATATACATGCAGAGTTTCATATGCGTTTTCTTTATGGTACCATACCTGTAAATATTTGTTTACATTTGTGTATTCCACAGTAACAGGAAAATAATATATGCCTACTGTTCATTACTTATATAATGTTTATACGGCACATTCTATTTCTATAGTACTACTTTCTATGTTACCTCTGTTATACATTGTTCGTAATCATAGTTATCAGTTCTCTGTTTCATTCACACAACATACAGAGATTTAGATCATAACTCTATCATATCATGATAATAAAGAAAGAAAACGAGGTAGTGTTACCAATAATTACTATTGTTCTATCTCAATAATAGAGAGAGAAAGTTGTCTACAACTTCATTTCCTGTCTCAAACATTTGTAAACAATATACACATATTTACTAGTTTTCATATTAGAACAGTATCTACACAATGGTAATACTGTAGAACAATCTTTCCAGCTTATGAGTAACCTGCTTAAAATTTCACAGTAATACTTATCTGGATTAAGTAGTTTCAAGCTACAGTCCTCCCAACCATCAAGGGAGGCTATTACGTCCTCCACTTGCCCCCTAGCTCCAGAATCTAGATGGTGCCACGGGTCAACAGTGGAAATATTTATCTTTCTGCTATGACCTCTAGATGGCCAATCCAGTCAAACTCAGAAAGTTTGTTTTTACAAGGTTTTACTTGAGTTATTTTCAACTGATCATAACCAGCTCTAGAAAATACTCTCCTTTACCAAAGAAAATTGTACAGAACCCCTACTCCTCTCCTAGGATTCAACTTTATCCTCAGAGGAGTAGGTAATTGTTTTCTAACTATCCCCAACCACCTCCTATTCTTGGAAATTTTTTACCAACAGCTTAAAAGATTTTCTTTTCATTCATTAGTTCCTCCTATTAACTCAATAACAAAAACAAAATAATAATTTGTTTCATAAACAATAACAATTAAGTCTTTCTTGCCAGAAAATAAAAATAAGCAAATTGTCTTTAACTAGTTAATACTAGTTAACTCTTAATGAGGCTATCACATCTTCCCCCCTTGGAAGTAACACCATCCTCGGTGTTTCAGCCCAACTCTGCAAAGAGCTTTGGGTAGGCTTCCCGCATAAATTTCTCATCCTTCCAAGTAGCTTCATCCAGTCCGAAGTGCTTCCACTGCACTTTCACCTGGATAACTACTCTTTTGCGGAGTTCAATTTCTCTTCGGTCAAGTATGTGTTGCGGCTCTACCAGAAACTCTCCGTCCAGTTCTACCTAAAAAAAAAAGTGTTTTTCAAGTCAGTATGCTTAAATTTATTCAAAACTTCAAGTTAGGATTTTTATCCTTTTTCCTACATGAATATTCTTCCAATGAATTACATGTTTTTCATCATGTGCATATCATTTCAACAAAGACACATGGAACACATTGTGTACTTGAATATGGCTGGGTAAAGCCAATCTATAGGCTACTGGTCCCACCCTTTCCAATATTTGGAAAGGTCCACAGTACCGGGGAGCCAATTTGGCACAAGAGGTCCATCTCATGGTACTTCTCTTGGGCTTAATTCTTATGTATACATGGTCCCCTACCACAAATTCACGGTAGGACCTTTTCTTGTCTACGTAAATATTTTGTCTATCTTGCGCAGCCTTCAGATTCTGCCTTATTCTTTTTACTTTAGCTTCCATTTCATCCAACATTTCAGGTCCCAACAATAATTTTGTTTCAGGACTGCTCCAGTTTATAGGTGTATGACATTGCCTACCATACAATGCCTCAAAGGGGCTCATTTTTAGAGATTCCTGATACCCATTATTATAAGAAAATTCAACCAAGTGCAAATAATCCTCCCACTTGGTTGGTTGTTGCATCACATACATGCGCAACATGTCTTCCAAAACTCGGTTTACCCATTCCATCTGCCCATCAGTCTGAGGATGATAGGCAGTACTAAAGTGTATCTGTGTTCCCAATCTAGAAAATAAATTTTTCCAAAATGCGGATGTAAACTTAACATCCCGATCTAAAATCACATTTTTTGGTATACCATGAAATCTGAAGATTTCCTTCATAAATATGTCAGCAATATGTATTGTCTTGTATGTAGACTGTACAGGTATAAAATGGGCAGATTTTCTTAATCTGTCTACCACTACCATAATAGAGTCATTCTGTCTTTTTGTTCATGGTAAACCCGTGATGAAATCTAAGGAAATAACCTCCCACTTCCATTCAGGGATGGGTATGGGCTACAATAGCCCTGCAGGATGCTAGTGCTCCACCTTAACCTGCTGACATTCCAAACATTTGCTTAGATACTCAACAATATTTGTGTGCATACCTGGCTAATAATATGCCTTTCTTATTTTAGTAAGCATATTTTGATATCCTGGATGGCCAGCATAATTGCTGCGGTGGAACTCATTCAGTATTAACTCCTTTAGACTTGTTCGATTGGGCACATAAATTCTTCCTCAAAAATTTAACACCTGATCTTCATTCTTTCCAAACTCGGATGTTTTTCCTTGCTTCTTATCTTCTTCCATTTGCTTCCACAAGAATTTATATTCTGGGTCTTTTTTTGCTTCTTCTTTTAGCTGTTCCAACAGTTGGCTTTCTAGCTGATTATAGTATAATGCATAAATACCATGCATTTTTCTGCTCAACGCATCTGTAACTCGATTTTCCTTTCCCTTAACATGTTGTATGTCCATGTCAAATTCACTCAAAAAGGCATTCCATCTTGCTTGTCTAGAATTTAAATCTGCTTGCTTAAAATAATTAGTCAAACTGCTATGATCTGTTTTAATTACAAACCTCTCACCCAGCAGATAATGCCTCCACACCCGGAGAGCATGCACCATGGCTCCAGATCACAAGCAGAATATTTATGTTCATGATCTTTCAGTTTTCTAGACTCGCAGGCTATTACTTTACCTTCTTGAGTTAATATTGCTCCCACTCCTTCTTTGCTGGCATCAGTACAAACTTCATAGTCTTTGTCAGGGTCAGCTACCTTTAGTACTGGTGTTGTATTCAGTAGTTGTTTCAGCTTTTCAAAGCTGTTCTGACATTCATTTTTCCATTTGAAAGGCTTGCCTTTCTTCTGCAAAGATGTAATAGGAAAAGAAATTTTAGAAAATCCTTCTATAAACCTTGTATAATATCTAGCTAGACCCATAAACAATCTAATGTTAGCCACATTCTGAGGTACTCACCATTCCATAATAGTTTTGATCTTTTCTGGATCAACGGCTATTCCTTTAGCTGATATAACATGTCCCCGATATTAGATTTATGTTTTAAAGAAATCACACTTGCTAAACTTAGCATAAATTTGATGCTTTCTCAGCATTTCCAAAACTATCCTCAAATTTTCTTTATGTTCCTCCTCGATTTTTTAATATATCAGTATGTCATCTATGAAAATAAGTACAAAGTTATCCAAATACTGATGAAAGATGCCATGCATCAACCTCATAAAGGTTGCTGGCGCATTTGTCAATCCGAAGAGCAGCACTACGAATTCATAATGCCCATAACGAGTGCGGAATGTTGTTTTGCAAATATCTTCATCTTTAATCCAAATCTGATGATATATGGATCTTAAATCTATCTTAGAAAACACCTTAGCCCCTCTTACTTGATCGAATAAGTCATCGATTCTTGGTAAGGGGTATTTGTTCTTAACAGTCAGCTTATTAAGCTGCCTGTAATCCATACACATGCGTAAGGTTCCGTCTTTCTTCTTAACAAATAGGACTGGTGCTCCCCATGGAGACACACTTGGATGGATATAACCTTTGTCTAACAGTTCTTGTAGCTGTATCTTTAGTTCTGTTAGTTCTGGCATGCTCATTCTATAAGGAGCTCTTGACACCGAAGAGGCTCTTGGCAGCAATTCAATGGTGAAGTCAATATCCCTCTTGGGTGGCAAACCAAGAATGTTTTCTGGAAATACATCCAAGAATTCCTGTACAATAGGAATATCCTCCATTATTGGAGCCTTTTCCTTGGATTTTGCATATCCTACTTGAATTGCATACAGTTGACATCCTTTTCTGATACACTTGCCCATTTGGGATGTTGTTCTTGGGTGTAATTGCACAGGATTTTTAATTCCTTGAATCTCTTTACGCGTGCCATCTTGCATTATGAAGTAAATAATCTTTTCTTTGCAATCCACTAGATTCCAGTGTCTTTCCAACTATTCCATACCCAATAATACATCGTAAGATCCCAGTGGTAAGATATTTAGATCTACTTATAACTGTTGTTCTTCTAGTTCGATCATTGTGGGCTGAAAATCAGCCTGCCGATCTTCCAAGGCTGCATTGATGCGGGGTATGTTACGCGCCACGTCCCCTACCGTAGATGCCTCTTGTAGATTTGCTACAGTTTCACTTTTAAACCTCTCCACAGCCCCAGCATTGCAAAGGAGGTTTTGTGGTCTATCCCTGCTCTGGCTTGCTAGATGCCTCTGTGGGCTTCTCTTCCCCTGGCTATTTAGTTCTTTGGTGATTTCTACCAAATTTCTTACTAATGGAGTTTTGTGCTACACCTTTAGAATTTCCACTTTTACTGCTTTTAAAATTGGAATTATTTTTCTGGTTTTTCTTTGGCTACCAGCTTTTCCCTCCTTCACCTTTGGCCTTGGATTTTTGATAGCACATCCAGGCTTTACGGATGGCTTCATCCATGGTCTGAGGATTAACAAATTCTATCCGTTCTCTCATATGAGTAGGTATACTACTCAGAAACCTCTACACTTTAGCCTTTTCCTCTCGGAGATAAGGAACATAGCATAGCAGGGAAGTGAATTTAGTGACATAATCGTCCATGGTCATCTGCCCCAAATGTAAATCATGGAATTCCTTAGCCTTATATCATAAAACCTTTCTTTCAATTACTTGTCTGTGAAATACTGTTGAAACAGCTCCCAAGTAATGTCATGTTCATCAATACTGTGTACATTTTTCACTTCTTCCCACCACAGGGTGGCCTATTCCCGTAACTGGTATATAGCCAATCTGGCCTTCAGATTGCTACTATATTCATACACCTGGAAGTACTTATTTATATTAATTAACCAGGCTTCAGCCACCTCCTCGGCCTCACCATCAAAATTTGGTGGTTTAATTTTGCGAAACTCCCCCTGCAATTCCACTTATGTCTCTTATTGTCTTGCTGGTCAGACAAATTGCCCAACTCCGCCTCATTATAATTCTTGTTTTTGCTTTTCTGGGAGGGACTCTTTTCAGCTCTGCTTGTAGTGTTGTTTCTAGTTTTTTGATCTTCTTGTTCTGCTGATATTTCTTTTTCAGCACTGGGATGTCCCATCTCCTGATTTTGTTTGTCTGATAAACTCTTTAAAATTTTCTCCTGATCTTGCAACAATCGCTCATTATCCTTTCTGAGTCATAACATTTCCTCTTGTAATTTTTGCACTATGTTCAACAAAAAACCAGTTTGGTGCTGTTGTTATTTGAGCAACTGACTAGTCTTTTGATGTTGTTCTACACTTAATTGAACCCACATTTCCGGATTCATGACTGTTGGTGCTTGAGTTTCCTCTGGTTGCGATTGTGATGCTATAGCTCTTCTCATTGTCACTGGTTCTCTCTCTCTGTGTGCACTAATCACATACACAGCTTCACTGTTAGTAGACCCTTAGGGTCCCAACGTAGCAACATAGCTCTGATACCACTTGTCACAATCATTCCAAAAATTATTACCATAAAAAAAAATTCTTACTTACCATAATATTGTTCATTATAAAAATCATTTACAATATTACATTACCCTTATCATATCACCGTGTGATATTCGATTCACAATTATTGTTGTTATAATATCACTTAATCATAGTTACAATTACTATGAAGTCCTTGTGGGTCGATTTGTGCAAACCTAGGGTTATTGTAATATTCACATTATACAATTGTTTTTGCTAGACATTATATATATACACATCCTGTCAAATCCCTATGCATATACACTACATGTCATAACTTGGAGCTTTAACAAAGGTCAGATATTATGATATTTTAATTCAATACCAACAATATTAAATTTGCATGTTTGATTACCTATCCGTTCTGATATAGAGATTTGTGATAATTACTACGGAGATAATTTTCGCACTCCACTTGGCATCCTCAATGCACCTCCGTGGAGATTTTTCAACTCCATTCAATGCTCAACAGTACCGTGGTTTAATCTCCTTGATACATATATTCGAAGCATTGGATTCCATATGATTTTCGAGGGAAAACACTCCAGTAGTCTTTGTGGTTAACAGAGAGTGAAGGGTTTGTTCCTATGAATTTTTCAGCGGTTTCCATAACTTGGCTCCTTCCTTGCGAGCTCCGCATCAAACCCTTAAAGGTATGCCTTCACCTTACATTTTTGCTTCGTTGTTCGGCTTTTCTACTCTGTTAATTCACCCTCAAATTTTTTTTCTATAGCAAAACTACCCGCCGACGCTTCTAGTTGAGTATCTTCTATGTTGAATAACTCTACAAAGATGATAACGTTGCAACACTAAGCCAGTTACGACAGATGCAAGGAGGAGGAGATGATTTGTGAATTCAAAGGTATAATATAACTTTCCCCTTTATTTTCCACTGAGTTTAACTTAACTAACCATTCGTTTTTGAGTTTAATGATTTAACTTCTGAGGTTCATGACTCTTGCAGAGCGGCCCCAATGGAGGTCTCTAACCTCTTCAGGTAACAAATGCTCCAGAAATTGACAAGGTTTAACTTCTTTAGCATATCTATGGTTTTCTCTACATGCAATGGTTAACATCTCGTCACTGGTAGTTTGGATGCAGGTTTTTGGTTCTAACCCTCCATCCTTCAAGTAGTAGCTTCCTTTCAGGATTCACGAAACGGTAGCCTTGGCCCTAGCTGACATCTCCACCCTTGCATTTCTCAGGTACCCTAACGGTCTTCATAGGAAGGCCAAAATCATAGGTTTTCATAGTGCTGTTACGGTTCTAGCTTACAATACTCGACCTGTTCTTTATCATTGAGTAATTTCAGAGACGAGGGTTTAAAACCCCAAGCTAGGTTTTCAAACAGTATTTTAGTAATTTTGTATAAAGATTTTGTTTAGGGTTTAATCCCGAGTTTTAATGGAGTTCAGAGCGCACTCTGAAGCATGACATGGTTGTATATAAATTGAACTACGCTTTACCATGTGCATTTGTAATGTTCTATTGTAGACTATTACTTTGAAAGGAATTGGTCTGATTGCTATTTTTGTAATGATTTCAATATACACCTTTCAAGTTTAAAAGGGGCTCTCTTGCCCAGATCTCGTCATAGTTTTATTTGCATGTAAATACTCTTGAAGCTACTAGAGGAAATTATGGGTTTTTCGTCTTTAATTAATGAGAAAAGATATGATGCTTGAATCAATAGGATTACACTTAACATTTGTTCTTATCAGTTTCTTTTCTGTCAATAAGAATCAGTTTGTCAAGTTTTACTAGTATTGAGAACTAGCATTCTTTCAGTTGCTCGATTTACTAAGTTTTTCTTTTTTTTAATACTTGATTTCTCCTTGAACAATTAATAGCTTTCTCCCTGCAGTGTCCGGGCCACAAAATGATAATGCCCGCGTTTAGATTGGGGTTATTAGCCACGAACGATGTACATCTATTTTGGGTTTATACCCGAAACTAGGGTCAACAGTCCGTCAGCTCTAATCCCCTAGTTCTGGTTAGTTTTTGGCATATACATGCAGAGTTTCATATGCGTTTTTCTTTATGGTACCATACCTGGGTGAAAATGTGAAGCTGGGTTACACTTTTTGCCCTTTTTTGAGAAAAAAATTTCATTTTTTTCGGTTCTTCAACTTTCTGCAAACTATAACAATTTTTCTGTGTAGAATTTCATTTTGCGATAAAATAAAAGTTGTGAGAAATTTTGTTAGCTTTCTATTACTTATTTTTTGAAATTTTTTTATGCAGATTTGATATGTCAACTTAGCGTTTTTTTGAGTGTGTGTTTCTTAACAATCAAAGGATTCATAAGAAGTCATGTTATGACGCAATGTTGTATTCATTGAAAATTTTTGTTTTTGAAAAAACAAAATGTGTTACAAAAATCTAGACAGAGTCTAATTTGTTTTCGTCATATTTACAAAGCCAATGGATGCATATCATAATTACTAGAATTTTTTGAACTGGTCCAATACGAAAAACTAAAAATCTAAAAGCTACCCAATAGAGACGACAGACCAATGTAATGCCCCATAATTTTTTCAATTTTTCTTACAATGTATTTTGGGAGATACAAAATTTTGATTTCACTGAATCAGAATGACCCTCAAAAATTGTTTGCACCTATTTTATTAGAAAAATAATTAAAATTATTAAACGTTTATGAAATTCCATAAAAGTTATATTTCCTGAAAGTAGATTCAATTCTGAAAATGCTTGTCTTGGTTCCGATAGTTAATTAACAACCTTTCATGGAGTTTAATCAGTCCAAAGTTGCAGAACCGTATTCAGAACCTAGTTTTTGCGTAATTGATGACGCGTTAGTTCGGCTGAACTTTTAGTAAAGTTCGGCCGAATTATGTTTTCCGCCTAAAAGTTCGGCCGAATTATGTTTTCCGCTTAAGACCCGTTAAATCTAACGTCTTAATAGTTCGGCTGAAATTTTGATCAAAAGTTCGGCCGAACTATTGTATAACTCTCCGTCGGCCGGAGAGTTTTGCAGAGCCCCCTACTAAAACACATTTCGCGTCAATATAAATTGGCGCGAAATGATTCACAATTTTCGCACATTTCGCACACTTCTTCTCATTTTACAAAGATCTTGGTTTGGGTTCAAAAACTTTTCTTCAAAGTTTGGATTTAAGAGCATTTCTTGGTTGATTTTACAATTTTGGGTTTAAAGAATTTTTTGGAGGACATTTCTTAGAGGCGGCGTGATTTTGGCAAAAATTGTAAAAAATTTCTTGGACGTACATTCAAAAGACATTTCTTGGAGGTATGTATGTGTTTTGAGTTGAAGTAAATCTTTTGAGCTTCGTTTCATTTTTATAAGACATTTTTCTCTCGAATTTTTTAAAGTAAGTGTTTTGGATTGGAATATGTATTTTTTGCAAAAAATTTACACTGAATTTTTTTAAATTAAATCTTTTGTGATAATTTTTGTAATTGATTTATTGTCCAATTTTTTGAAGGAAATTTTTTGAACTTCATACCCTATTATCATGGGAAATCGAAGAACTTGTGCGAGAAAATATGATCGAAAAAGAGACCCTAAGACACGTAGAGAAGAGACTAGACAATCTCGCAAAAGAAAGTTAGAAGCTCTCTCAAATATTGAAGAGGAAAATCAACCTCAAGCAGAAATTGAAGCAAGTATGTAAATGTAAATATTATGATCTATTGATATATATTTAAAATTTTCCTAATGTAAAATGTGAAGCTTAATTTTTATTTGATGAACTAGTTTGAAAAATATTTTGTTTAATGTAAATAGACAGAGATATTCCTCAAAATATTGAAGAAGAAAATCAACCTCAAGTAGAAATTGAAGCAGGTATGTAAATGTAAATATTATGATCTATTGATACATTTTTAAAATTTTCCCAATGTAAAATGTGAAGCTTAATTTTTATTTGATGAACTAGTTTGAAAAATATTTTGTTTAATGTAAACAGACAGAGATACTCCTCAAAATATTGAAGAAGAAAATCAACCTCAAGCAGAAATTGAAGCGGGTATGTAAATGTATATATTATGATCTATTGAAATATTTAAAATTTTCCTAATATTTATTGACATATTTATTAATTTAGTGATTTATTAAATATGTACCATTTTTTCGAATATGTACAGATGAAATCACTTTCGATAATGAGATGTTAGAAAATGTTAACACTCACACATATGGAGATAAAAAACCTGACCATG
>JAXQQM020058661.1:0-42211 GCA_034641835.2 Pinus albicaulis
AGCTAGTTTTGTGTGTAGCATTGAGATAGTGCTGAGAGCTGTGAGAGCTTTGTGCTATGTATTGTTACATGTTATCTATCATTATAATATACAGATAGTTGGGGGTTTTCAGCAATTTCTTTCCCCATTACATCCTGTGTTGATATGTGTGCTTGATTATGTTTTAATGAGCGCATGCGACTGCTTTCTATTTCCGCATATTGATGATCAATTGTGGAAGAGGTTATGTATTATGCATGAAGCTTAAATAGTGTGTAATCAGGATAATCTCGGTGAATAATTTTCTGAATTATTCACCGAGATTATCCTGATTACACACTATTTAAGCTTCATGCATAATACATAAACTCTTCTACAATTGATCATCAATATGCGGAAATAGAAAGCAGTCGCATGTGTTCATTAAAACATAATCAAGCACACATATCAACTCAAGATGTAATGGGGAAAGAAATAGCTGAAAACCCCCAACTATCTGTATATTATAATGATAGAGAACATTGTACAATACATAGCACAAAGCTCTCACAGCTCTCAACACTATCTCCATGCTACACACAAAACTAGTTATGAAGATGAACAAGTCACAGGTTCAAATCTCCTCCAAAAGTCTGCCTGCCTCTACTGCGCAATCCAAGTTGATTAATGATGAGATCCAAGTTCGAGTCCCACTAGCTCCAATTGTGCAATCCTCATTAGCAATCTCCATCAATGTGTGTGCAAATCTCATGCACAGCCAATAGTCACAACTGATAGTAGACTCACCCTTTCACCCACCTCTAACACTGGTCTCCACTGAACTGTCCATGCATTGTAGTTAAATGATGTGTTATTTAGTTGAATTATGAGTTAATAATTAGTGAATTAATTAATAATTAATTCACACCACTCATCACTAGTGTATTTTTTAGTTAGACTAAATACAACTAGTTCAACTAAGTTAAACAGAACACAACTCCACCAACTGTCTCATCAACTCCACCAAACTCTGCCACATGAGTTCTAACTGAAGTCAACCATGCAATAGCTCAACTAACCCTTAGGAAAAGCATATTTCCTTCTGTCAGCTGCATGTGCCACATTCAAGCATCAAACTGAAGTGCTCCAAGAGGATAAGATAATGTTTATAGTCTAAATATTATTAAGGGTTAATAATATTTGACTGTTCTATTTTTAGCCCGGCAGTCTAAAAATAGATTCCACCCAATGTCTAAAAATAGAGGTCCATCTATTTTTACCAGCTCGACCAATCATCCATAAATAGCATCCTACAACTCATAGACCATGATCCATATGCCCAAAAATAGACTTTGCGCCAAAAATAGCCTGCAGGCCCACTTAGTGAAGGCGACTTCTTTTCACTAAGCTCCATCCTCTTGTTGCATTCTCAACACTCCCTCTCAACAAGATATGGATTATCTGCAACCCCATCTACCTGCAATGAATTCCAGAACTGGTGAGGTGCCTTCGGTAAGATGTCGGCATCGCGTCTACAGTGAGTATATGAGTAACATGATTCTCCAGCGCACACAATATACGATATGATATTTTTTTGATGTCGATGTGTTTAGTACAACATGAAATAAAGCGGGACAATGCAACTTCTGGCTTTATCACAATAAATCACGGGCAGAACTCAAATGCGACGTAACCCGGCGAAATCTCATCCAAATAGCCTTGCATGCGGCCAAACTGCGCCGCATACTCGGCTTCACGTGGGGGGCCCCGAGTGCCACGGATCTCGTACTCTGTATACCGGGAAAATCTGTTGACCTTCTGGGTGCTCTTTGATCGTGTGCTTTAGATCACAATACACATCTGTGAAGCCACACAACTTCACCTCATCCTCCTGTCTTTACCACAAGCCATATCCCGATGTGCCTCTAAGATAACACAATACATGATTTCCTACCTTCCAGAAGAGCTTGGTAGGCTTAACCATAGCTTGCGAAAGCTGGTTAATAGCCTAGCATATATCGGGTCGTGTGATCCGGATTTTATGCAGGAACGCAACAGAATACAGAAATAACCATGAACATAGAGATGCGGCGGAAATAATGCTTCATTTCATTAATATCAAATAACAGAAATATGCTTACAGGCATAATGGAAATAAAATAGCTAGGGTGCTGGTAGCGAATCTCTGAGAAGAGATGTGATGGCTACAGACCTCTGAACTGTGTTACAATGAGGCTCGAGGGCCTATTTATTGTTGAGAAACAATGTAGAATCTGAAACGTCCAAAATCCTAACCGTAGGAGATGGGACGCCAAAACTGTGGGCGCCCGTTTGGGTAAATTGGTGGTTCAACTTCCCGGGGGCATAACTTTGGCACCCGATCTCCGTTTGACGCGTTCAATAGCTCATTAGAAAGATCTGTCAGGGGAGTAAAAATTTTTTGGAGCAGACAACATAGGTCCATGGACCCATGTTGCCCCCTCAGTTTTCCCAAAAAAATGTTCGTTAAGACTCAGCTTGACTCACGGAAGTTCAGGACCCGAAAAACTGCTAAAATAGTAAGTTTTGTTGCAACTTGAAAATTGAAAGAACTGAAGATGGGGGTTCAAATGGAATAGGTGGGTGGCCACCAATATCCACCTGGATCATTAAGCCCCCAAAACGGCTCCGAGAGTGGAGGACCCGAAAACCTGCTAAAAATAGTAAGTTGTGCTGAATGTGAAAATCTGCCAGAATTGATGGTGCTGGTCCAAATGGAATAGGTGGGTGGCCACCGATATCCACCTGGATCATTCCTCCCTCCTTAGGAAGCAATGGTCCCCATTGCGTTGAGATCCTCCATGAGATGAGGCAAATTATGTTGAACTGAGTATTAGATGTGTTGAAGATGTCATGGACCTGCGGGTGGACATGCTGGATGCGTTTAGTAAATTTGGTTTCTTTATCAGCCTCATACAGTACATGTTTGGATTCTGTATGTGTAGTTGCAGGATGTATGGAAACATCGGGTGGTGGTGCATTGGGAGTCGGATCAATGGAGTGCTTGTCCTGACAGTGTAGAGGAACCTCTATGAGTGAGGAGAAATTGTCATCGTATTCCTCCATGACTTTGTCCATCTGCTGCAGCCGTGAAAGGGAGCACTGTTTCGAGGTTGTGGCCACAATATTCTTCTTTCCTTGTGAGTGAGTCGTAAGGAAAATGAATTTCCTGGTCTGGGAAACAATCTTACTGCATTGTTTTGCAGTAGTCAAAGAGATGGCAAGAGGCGGTACTACCTCCGGTATCCTGTACAAGTTATTTCCCAAAGTAATAATAACAGCACGAGGCCTAGACTCATACACAGCATGTCGCCTCCATAAGTATGGTTGGCCCAATAATACATCAGCTACATCAAGAGGAGCAACATCACACAATACCTCATCTGTGAATGGCTTGATACTGTATGGAAGTCGGCACTGTTGGCGGATGCGGAGATCTCTCCCTGGGTGGAGCCACCCGATGGTATACGGCTGCGGGTGTGCTATGGTTGGTAGGCCGAGCCGCTTCACGACGTCTGCTGAAATGAGGTTCTTTTGGCTTCCGCTATCGACGAGAAACTGCAGCGGAGAACCCTTCACCCACATCTGCGACTGGAAGAGGCGCTCCCCCTCCTATGGATCCTCTGGACCCTCCTTCTGGATCTTGGTGGTGGCAACAATGGCACTGGGATCCGCATCAATGATCTGCTTCCCTTTGTCAGTGCCTTTGTCTGGTTCTAACTCAGGATCAGAAAATGCATACTGCTTCGGGTGCCTTTGCTCTGCTTACGAAGACTGTTTGGCCGACACTCGTTTGTGCTGTGAGTGGGGCTGTTATGAAATTCACACCACTTCCCTGTGTCCTTCTTTGGATTTGTGGTGTTGTTCTGAGTCGCATTGCTTTGGCCTTGCCCCTTGTTCTTCGATTCGGGGGCACCTTTCGGATTCGCAGATCCAAAGTCTCGCTTCTTTTGCTTAAATTTCTGCTCGATCTTGGCGGCATAGCGATATGCCGTGCCAAGCGATGTAACGTCGAGGAACTCCATTTCCTCCTGAATGTGTTTGTGCAGACAGCCGCGGTACTTGAGCACCAAATGTCTCTCTGAATCTTTAATACCCAACTTTGTGCGTAGGGTATGGAACAGATTCGTCAGTTCGTGCACATCTTGATCCTTTTGTTGCCGCGGCGTGGTCCATTGGATGTATTTGTCCTCATAGCTCCCCACAGGGTAATATTGTTCCTTGATGCCGTCTCGGAACGAATTCCAAGTGGGTGTGGTCGAGAGCAGAGAGGGTTCCCCTTCGCCCTCTTGCTCACGGTAGGTTTCCCACCAGTCTTTGACATGGGGGGCGGCTTTGAGGAGTGCAAAAATAATCTTTTCTCGGTCAGAGAAGTCATGGACCGAGAAATACCCTTCCAACAAATTTAACCATCTGTCTACAGCGTCTGCATCTATTTTTCCTTCAAATATAGGAATGTCAAAGTTTACATGTACCTTGAAGGGAGTGGTGCCTCCAGAGTGGCTGTTGGATGCAGATGCGCCATATGTGGGCAGTCGTTGAAGGATTTGAGCAAAGTTATCCATCATCGCGTTCCTTTGTTTCTCGAGGGCCTCCTCGAGTAGTATTTTGATAGGATCTCCTGCTCCCTCGTATTTCTTTTCTTCTTCCATGGGAGGTCGTCGGGGTTTACGAGGCTAATCTTGCAAGGGTTCAACCAGATCAAGCTCTAAATCCTTATACCTTGACCGCGTTGGGGACATGCGAAGAAAAACAAAGAAAGAGTAGACCGCTCTGATACCACTGATCCGGATTTATGCAAGAATGCAACATAATACATAAATAATCATGAACATAGAGATGCGGCGGAAATAATGCTTCATTTCATTAATATCAAATAACAGAAATATGCTTACAGGCATAATGGAAATAAAATAGCTAGGGTGCTGGTAGCGAATCTCTGAGAAGAGATGTGATGGCTACAGACCTCTGAACTGTGTTACAATGAGGCTCGAGGGCCTATTTATTGTTGAGAAACAATGTAGAATATGAAACGTCCAAAAACCTAACCGTAGGAGATGAGGTGCCAAAACTGTGGGCGCCCGTTTGGGTAAATTGGTGGTTCAACTTCCCGGGGGCATAACTTTGGCACCCGATCTCCGTTTGACGCGTTCAATAGCTCGTTAGAAAGATCTATCCGAGGACTTTAATTTTGGAACGGGCAACATCGGTCCATGGACCCATGTTGCCCTCCGTTTTCCTAAAAAATGTCGTTTAGGGCGTCAAAACGGCTCCGGAAGTTCAAGACCCGAAAAACTGCTAAAAATAGTAAGTTTTGTTGCAACTTGAAAATTGAAAGAACTGAAGATGGGGGTTCAAATGGAATAGGTGGGTGGCCACCAATATTCACCTGGATCATTAAGCCCCCAAAACGGCTCCGAGAGTGGAGGACCCGAAAACCTGCTAAAAATAGTAAGTTGTGCTGAATGTGAAAATCTGCAAGAATTGATGGTGCTGGTCCAAATGGAATAGGTGGGTGGCCACGGATATCCACCTGGATCAAATCACTTGAGACATTATGATGGGTAAGACTACTATTCCAAAGTACCTTGACCCAGGAAATCCAGTTGTCAAAATTCACATCAATGGAATTGGAATTCAAAACACACTCATTGACTTAGGAGCAGCAATAAATATCATGAGTAGACAAATCATGGACAAACTGAAACTTCCTAATCTTCTCTTTACACCCACACTATTACAATTAGCAGATAGATCTGTGATTAGACCAGATGGGGTAATAGAAGACATTCTAGTGTCCCTAGACTCTTGGGAGTACCCTGTGGATTTCATGATCCTAACACCCAAGAATAATCTAGGAGGCCATCCTGTTATACTAGGAAGACCTTGGTTGGCTACAGCTGATGCTTTTATTAGCTGTAGGTCCGGTGATATGTATATTTCTGATGGTAGTTCAACAAATAAATTCACTTTATATCCTCCGGCTAGGACAATTACAGATCTAGATGACACTCAATGGATAGAGGATGAAGAATATTTACAACCACTCTTCACAATTTCAGAAATTAGTGAAGATAATCAAATTATGAATACTCTAGAAAACTTTGAATCCTCTCCAGAACACAAACATGAATCATTTCAAGAGGGATCCAATATTGAGTTTTTGTCATCTAGGCAGATGTCTCTTCATTCTATGGACAAATTTGGTAGCTCTACAAGTGAAATTTTTCCAGGCAAAACTTTGAACATAAACAAGAACCTAGAAAAATCTCAACAAGAAGAGTTAGTCAAAGTATTACAGAGACATTCTTCTGCATATGCAAGGGAATACACTGACATGAAAGGGATAAGCCCCAAGACTTGTACTCATCACATCTATATAGAGGCAAATTGCAAACCAATCAGACAACCTCAAAGACGGATGAATCCAAATCTTAGGGAAATTGTTAAAGAGGAATTGCAAAAATTGTTAAATGTTAATTTCATCTATTCTATTTCAGATAGTCAGTGGGTCTCTCCTTTAGTAATTGTGCCAAAGAAAAATGGAAAATGGAGGGTGTGTGTTGACTACCGAGAACTGAATAAAGCTACTCTTAAAGACCATTTTCCTTTCCTTTCATAGATCAAGTATTAGATACATTAGCTGGCAAAAAGTACTTTTCATTCCTAGATGGGTTTAGTGGTTACAATCAAATCCAAGTAGCACTTGAAGATCAAGACAAAACCACATTCACCTGTCCTTGGGGTACCTATGCTTACCAAGTATTGCCATTTGGATTATGCAATGCACCTGCAACATTCCAAAGGGCAGTATTAGGAATTTTTTCGGATCTAATACATGACTGTGTAGAGGTGTACATGGATGATTTCACAATTTATGGGGACACATTTGAAGAGGCTTTAGAAAACTTGGAAAAAGTCTTAAAAATATGTCAAGAAGCAAACCTTTCACTTAGTCATGAAAAATGTTTTATGATGTTTACTGAAGGTATTGTTTTAGGGCACCACATTTCAGGGGATGGGATTAGAGTTGATGAGGCAAAAGTTGAAGTCATTTCTAACATATCCATTCCAAGTTGTCAAAGAGATGTTAGAAGTTTTCTAGGATTTACAGGGTATTATCGGAGATTTATAGAAAACTTCACCAAAATAGCATCTCCTCTCTTCAAATTACTCACCAAAGATTGTGAATTCAAATGGACTTCTGATTGCCAGTTAGCTTTTGAAACCTTGAAAACCAAAATTTCTGAAGCACCTATATTAAGGGGACCTAACTGGAAGTTACCTTTTCATATCTCCACAGATGCCTCCGATACAGCTCTAGGAGCAGTATTGGGGTAGAAAGACTTGATTCCCTATGCCATCTATTATACCAGTAAAAATTTGACTCCTGCAGAGTTAAACTATACTGTAACTGAAAAAGAGTTTTTAGCTGTTGTTCATGCCATAAACAAATTTAGACACTATATAACAGGCTATGAAACTTTTGTTCACACTGATCATTCTGAAATTAGATATTTAATGAACAAATCAATCACTAATGGCAGAGTTATAAGATGGTTGTTGCTCTTACAAGAATTCAACATTACTATTCTAGATAGGCCTGGAAAACAAAACACAATAGCTGATTTCCTATCTAGACTCCAAAATATCAAAGATGACACTCCGGTTGAAGATCAATTTCCCGATGAATATCTTTTTGCAATCTCTACTCAAACTCCATGGTTTGCTGATATTGCTAATTATTTAGTTTTAGGAAAATTTCCTTCGATTATGAATGCAAGGGATAAAAGAAAAATCATTAATGATAGTGCAAAATATTCATGGGTTGCTAATGAGTTGTACAAGACAGGTCCAGATTTGATCATTAGAAGGTGTGTTCGTGAAGATGAGATGCTTGAGATTCTCAAGGCATGTCATGACGAACCTTGTGGCGGACACTTTGCAGATAAGAGGACAGCCTATAATATCCTTAATTTAGTATATTATTGGCCATCCTTGTTTAAAGATGCTAAGGAGTATGTAAAAAGGTGTGACAGTTGCCAAAGGGTAGGGAAACCTTCTCCTTCAGGTGAGATGCCATTACAACCTCAGGTACACATTGAACCTTTTGAAAAATGGGCTTTGGATTTTGTAGGACCTATTAGTCCTCCATCAAAACAAAATAAATATATATTAGTTTGCACTGATTATGTTACTAAGTGGGTAGAAGCTAAACCATTACTTGTTGCTAATGAATCATCTGTAGTTACTTTTATTTTTGAGGATATTTTTACTCGTTTTGGTGTCCCAAGGGAAATTGTTACAGATCAAGGAGCTCAATTTACATCAAGGCTAGTGGAGCAAATGATGGAGAATTACAAAATCAGACATAGAACATCTACTCCTTATCATCCACAAGCAAATGGTCGAGTGGAATCCACTAATAAAGTCATTGAAGGAATCCTAACAAAGACTGTTCATCTACATAGAAGAGATTGGGTAGATAGGCTTCCTGAAGCCTTGTGGGCCTATAGAAATACATGGAGAAACACAACAGGCCATACTCCTTATGAGCTTGTTTATGGAAAGCAAGTTTTGTTTCCCATAGAGTTCCAAATTCAAACCTTCAAAATGGCAGTTCAGCTAGGACTTGATTTAACGGAGGCACAAAAGCATAGACTGGAGCAAATTAATGAATTGGATGAGATCAGACAAGATGCAGTTCAGAAAAAAAGTCTAGTCCAACAGCAAAGGGCTAGATGGCATGACAATTACATCAAAGAGAAGAAATTCAAAGAGGGTGACTGGGCTCTCTTGTTTGATTCAAAATTCAAGGATTTTCAAGGTAAATTTCAGACACATTGGCTTGGGCCATATGAAGTTGTTGAAATTTTTGATAATGGGGCAGTAAAAATCAGAACTATAGATGAAGAAAAGGTCACTTTTATTGTGAATGGTCATAGATTGAAGCTATATCACAAACCACTCTCAAGAGAAGAATTTGTCAAGAAGTTCCAAGAAAGCAGTGATGTGAAGTTAATGAAGAAGAATCTCTCTTCTTCATCAACTTGAGTAAATTTTCTGAAGCATTTCTCTTTTGAAAAATAAATAAATAAATATATATATATATATATATATATATATAAAATAAAGGTATAAACATGAAAACCAATCATTGATTGGCATGTTTATACAGAAAAGATAGGGTGAAAATCAGAGTCTCTCTGACACTCTAACTTTTCCCATTTTTGTTTTTACAAGCAGTTGTTACAAAATCATAAGTTCAGATCCATAGTGCTTATGATCCATCTCATTTCATTTCATTCCATTCACTTATCCATCCATACTCCATTTCATTCATTCATTCATATTCTACTTCATTCCATGTTTCATTCATCTCATTCCATACTCCATCCATCTCATTTTCATGTCAAAATTTAAAGTTTGATATCTTGCTGTAAATGAATAAAACATGTCATGGATTGCAGGGCAATTCTTATGTTCTTCCACTCCATTTCATAAACTGAATCCATTCCATTTCATCATCCACTTCATACATATCATGTCTCATCATCCATCTTCATTCATACCATATAACATTTCACCTATATTCCAAAAACACTCCATTCCATGATCAAAATGCTCTACAGGTACATTCTGCAGCTTAACAGACATTTTGCAGCTGATCAGCCTTTCCGCAACTAGCCAGGCATTCCGCAGCTACAAATCCTGAAGGCATTAGTCAGCAGACATTAGAATTGCAACAAAATGATCTAGTGTATCCATGAATAAGAAGCATCAAGAAGAATTATGAAGACTCTTCCAAAGGAGAACAAAGAAGACAAAGACTACAAAAATCAAATGAAAAGCAGAGGTAACAAGTTTAGATTATAATGGCATTTCATAAAGTTTAGCATATTTTTAGTTATGAATTGTTCGAAAAGGTTGTTTTAATTATTTTTATTGATCATGACCAATAAACCCTCCACAAACTTTGGATTAAAATCTCTCATTTCAAATTCCATGCCTGACATCATTTAAGCAGTTCAAATGGTCGAAGTGTTTGAATTCTTCACGTAACCCAACCAAATCATTCAATGATGATTCTCTTTTCCGTTGTAAAAATCTCCGTCGTCTTTTCAATCATTAATTCGTTTCCTCCACCTCACTCCATTACCTCATTCCGTGACTACTTCCATCACTCCATTCTGTAGCCGGCACTTCATTCCGCAAACAGAAATATCCTTATCACCGAGAGCAGAGCAAAAGGGTATATCAGTTTGAATCACCGTGGGCAGAGATTGAGCATTATCACTGTAAACGCAGAGGTATAGCAGTGAAGAATTTGAAGCCATTTGTTACCAAGAGACAGAGATATAGCAGTGTGGGAATTTGAAGCTATTTGCCACCGAGAGATAGAGGTATAGCAGTGTGGGAATTTGAAGCCATTTGTCATTGTCAACCAGAGGCATATCAGTCCAAAGTTTCATTGTTAATCAGAGGTATATCAGCTCGAAGATTGAAGCTATTGTTACTATCAACCAGAGGCATATCAGTCCGAAATTTGAAGTTGTTTTCATTGTCAACCAGAGGCATATCAGTCCGAAGTTTGAAGCTGTTGTCACTGTCAACCAGAGGTATATCATTCCGAAGTTTGAAGCCATTGTCATTAAGAACCTGAAGCCATTTCAATTCGAAGGTGAAAGTTATTGTTTCTGTGGGTAGAAGAGTGTTAATATGAACATTGAAGAAGCAATTATGGGTTTCATTGTAAGAACTGAACCAGTGGGTTCAAAATACTTAGAAGGCTACCCTCAATGCAAAGAAATGTTGCAACAGATAGGATGGCTTCAATTTTTGGAGAAATTTAATGGCTTCCACAAAGAAGTCACTAAAACATTTACAAGATCATTTCAAGGAGCTGAAGTTGAAGTGGGAGATGTCAAATTTACTGTCACTGAAGTTTTCATCGCAGAAGCTACAAGGTTGCTTAGAAATGGAGAGAGATGGTTCAAAAACAGAGAATTCCACAATGAATCCTGGAAGCAAATTCTAAAATCACCAGGTATGGATGTCACTGTATTTAAGAAAGGAATTCCAAGTTCTGCATTGAAAAATAAATGGAGAAACATACTACTTCTTCTGCAAAAAATTATTACATGTGAGGGTAGATATGGCACATTTTATGTCTACCACATTAGACTGATAATGCATTTTCTGGGGGAAGACTTAAACCTACCTTACTTCTTGCTTCAAAGTTTGAAAAAGATGGCTTCTTGTGTTCAAAGAAGGGTTCAATTTTTAGAGACAACTTTATATCATCATGGTTTGGTTAAAATTTTGATTGAACATCATTTAACCAAAACAAATGATACATGGGACAATTTCTTGATAAGAAATCATTTTGAAGAGCCAAAAGAATCCTCACCTGAACCACAGCCTACAAGGAGAAGTAGAAAATGGAGAGCCTCAAAAGTTGAAATCGACAAAACAGTCCAAGAAAGTAGTGAGGAAATCATCTCAGAGAAGTTGACTCAAATCAAGAGACAACTTAAGAAAGAAAAGGTAATCAGGAAATCTGCCATGGAGAAAGGAGAGGGATCTTCTCAGCCCAGAAGAAGCCACAGACTAAAGGGGAAACTGAGGAAAACTCAAATCAAACAAACGGGGGTGATTAATATAGAAGATGAGGAAACATCCATTGAAGAAGATGTTGAAGAGGATTTTAATGAAGGAACCCCTGAAATTGACCCTGCTCAACAAGAAATTTATGACTATGTGGAAACTTTGGAAAGGAGAGCTTCAGAAAGTAAGGAGAGAACCCCTAGTCCTCCACTGTCTGAAATAGATGTATTAAGAAGGGATATGTATGAGTTGGAAATACTTAATAGACACATAAAAAATGAGAATGAAATTCTCAAAGATCAAGTCAAGCTCAAAACTGATATGAACTCAACCTTATCCCTACATATAGACAAAGTGGAAAAGACCAATGAAAAGTTGAAGAAGAGGAACAAAAAGCTAATTAGGGCACTTACCAACCTAAGGTTCAAACTTGTTATCAGAAAACCCATAAGATATTTAGCTTCCAGACAAAGGAGAAGGAGAGGATTAGATGTTCTTGCAGAAGCCTCTGAGTTCATAGGATAATTTGCATGAGGACATGCAAGGAGACAGCAGTGGGGGTATGTTGAGCCTCAAAATTGTGCTTTCTTTCATCTCACTTTACCTCATTTTCCTTTGTCCATTGCTATCCTAGACCCAATTGATCAATGAATTTAGTTAAAATTAATTTTAGAATGATTAACATGACTGACTTGCTCAATTTTGTGATTTTTGCCATTGTAAAGCATTTTGACCGGAACTAGCTGCAGAATGCAGACATTCCGTAGCTAACCGGCGATTCTGCAGCTGTCTTCACGTTTGAGTATGTTCCAGGTGGCCTCTCAAGAAAAACCACATATGGGCATATTCCACGTCATGTCTACATGGTTTGTTGCTCACCATGAAGGAAGAAACGAATTCTGGATATGGTTTTGGTACGTGGGAACACATTTAGGAAGGCAGACTTCTATTAGGACTATCTCAGTCCAGATGTCCTTTTCCTTTTTACGTTTCCACTTCAAGAGTCCTAATGTGATTCCGATAAGGAAAGACAATGATCCTAAAATTGTTGCAAGTCTTGTTATGTGCATTTGTTATATAAACACTTGGGAAACCGAGAGCTAGGCTAGATTTTGTTCTAGATTTTGCTTAGATTCTGTGCTACATTTCTGAAGACGCAGAGTGCTCTGTTTAAGTTATTTCACCTTTAATGAAGCAGACAATGTTGTTTTGAAAGCGTTGATTTGATTTGGAGTTAGATTCCGTCAGGTGGTAGAGGGCCCCTGCCTCTTGCACGAATTTATTTGCGTAATTTAGATAAGTATTCTAGCTACCTTTACGTTTTTGAATTTGAATTAGTAGTTGTTTTCATTAGCTACTGTGGTTATACTCATTCTAAAAACTCTTCCAAAAGAAGAAGCTCTTCCAAAATATTATAATGATGAATGGGAAATGGCTATAGTATTGTAGGATTTAATTGTAATCTCTTTTATTCATCATCACAGTTATACTTATGCTAAGCACTCTTCCAAAAGAAGAAACTCTTCCAAAAAATCCTTATACTGTCTTAAGCATGATTGTGATCTTGAATGTTTTAGTTGTGTGTTTTCACTAAGTACCATAGTTGTTCTTGCTCTTAAACGCTTGTCAAAAATATCATAATGATGGGTAGGAGATGGCTATGATATCTTAGTTTTTCATTGCTTTCAGTCTTTATGTTTGCATTTTCACTCAATTACATAGTCGGGATTGTTCTAAAAACTCTTCCAAAAGAAGGAACTCTTCCAAAATACCAATCATGATGGACAAACAGACTGTATAATTCCATAGAATAATGCATGATAGCTTAGTTAGGATACTCCGGAGTTTAATTGCACTTAAATCATGCTCAGTTGTTCTGTTTTAAGTTTGATAATGACTTGTAGTTCAGCATTGTTTTAGATTAGTGACATCTTAAGTTCATTCTTAGCTTAACTCATTGCATTTGCACTCCATATTCAGTTGTCATTCACTGCATATTAGACTACTTCAGTTGTTAAACTTAACAAAACATCCTTCATTATTTACAAACATCTTCTTGTTCTAAAATCTATAATCGCTTCATAACCACAGGAACAGAAGACAATATCATTTTAAGGCCTGAAGTACTTCTGCAACTCCCTTATCATCTCATAAACAAACATTTCCTCAAAAGACTATTTCAAAAATCCATAACCTTTGAGTGAAGTGTAGTGTCATTAAACTAAGTTGCAGAATAGAGTTAGGAACTAGCTTTAGAGTAGAAGATCTTATGATGGTATAAATGTTTTATTCCAAATTTGCTTCAAAAATCTCTAATCAAGGATGAAATGTTGCATCATTATAAGTTAGTTGTTCAAACTGTTTAGTTAGGAGGATTTGCATATTTAGTTGATCATTTCTCAAGTTGAGTTTATGTTTTGAATCATTTCCTTAGAAGTCATTATCAAGCTTTGCTTTTGCTTAGTCATAGTTTAGATTTGATTCTGTTTTTAATATTGCATTTGCATTTACCATTTGACATCAACCAATTAGGTTTCACTCTGTTTTTAATCACCAGCTCCTTTCCATTAGCTTTCTAGTCATCTTTCTTGTGAACATAAAACCACCAAAAGACCAAAAACATCATAAATCATCACAAAAGACCAAAAACATCACAAAACACTACACACAACGCATTAAGAAACAAACACCTAGGTACATACAGTACACTTCACTTCAGCAGTTTACCAACCCTGGTTGATAATTAAATGAGCTCGATTTAGGAGACTAGATTGAGACCAAACAAGTGGTGTCCTACATGCTTGGTTGGTCCCTTAGCCATATTTGGAAGGGGCTCAATAGGTACTTTGGATATGTTCAACAGTGTAGTAGTTGCACTCACGCTCGTACCTGATGGTTTAGTGTTCGAGGGGGCGTCATAGTTTCTATTCCTTGTCTGGAGGAACATTTCTTCGCTAGTCATGTAAATTTGGTGGTTGCCGCTCCAGGTGTCATTTTGGGGTGGTTGTTGTTGTTGGGTGTTAACCACTCCTTGGAGAGGGAAGGGTTCCTACATTACAGCAGTTTGTTGTGTAGGTCCCCTTTTTCCACAGTTACCCCAGAGTTTTTTCAGTTCAGAGAGTTCGGGATAGTAGTGGGTGTAATGGCCGTACTCACCACATATGGCACAAGAATGGTTTTTCCTTAGACTAGACCTGTTTTTCTGCCCTTGGGAGTTCTTTTTTGGCTCCAGATTTTGATTTCGGTTGGGGTTTCCCCCATACTGAGATCGCGGGGGTTGTTGTTGGTTATTTCCCCCTTGTCTAGAGTCTCCCTTTTGTTTATTCTTAGGCTTTTTCCTTGCAGCATTAGGAGGATTATTACGGTTCTCTTGGTCATAGGATTGGCATTGATTGGCCTGAGATGGTTTCACTAAGTTAACCGATGCATTGTTCTGCAGTGGTGGATTATGCATGGGGAAAGGAGAATATTGGTTTCCCTATCCCTGGTTGGTCTATGGTTGCTGGGGAGGACCTCTTCCATCAACACTCCTACCTGAGTAATCGGTTCCCTGTGAGGGAGGGTATGAGCCTCCCTATTGTTGGTCGTATGATGTCACCCTATTTGTCATATTTTGCAAAGGTGCAAATTGACTTTGATGGTAGCCAGGTTGCGTCATGTTCTGGGTGGAATCATACGAGTAACCTAGGTACTGGATACTACTTCCTAGGTGACCTTGAGTATAATTTTGCAGGCGTGGGGCGTTTGGAAGGACATTGTAGATATATCTTGACTGGGTATAGATTAGTTCAAGTTATTGGGATTTGTAAATGGCATGCTCCTCGGAGGTAGGTCCTTTTGTCACCACATCTTTTGAGATCTCTAGTGTGATAGTTTTCAAAAACAATTCCAGTAAAACTCTATCGTCAAGTTTTGCTTTGCAAAAACTACGACATCACTGCCATTCATGGATATGGTCGGAGATATGGACAGCTGGTGTTTGCCTAAAATGAGTCAAAAATCCCATCCCCAAATCATGGTGGATGAGTAGCTGAAATTAAGTGAGGAATGTAGTAGTGAGGGCTCTAAAGGTTCCATGTGAAGCAGAAGGCTTCTCCACATACCATTTCGCAGCAGGCCCGGTTAGGGTGCATTGAAAAAGTCTCAGTCGAATAGTATTGTCAATAATACTATTGGACGAACACCATAGGTGGAAATTCATAATATGATATCCAGGTTCTTCCTCTTGCTTCCCTTTGAATTTGAGTATGTCTGAGGGGAGATTTCTGGGCGTGGGGGGCCAATTAGGGTTGTGTGCAATGGGTTCATTAGTTATCTTTGATAGATCTGGAAGGTTTAATGATGCTAAAAAGGGTAACTAGGTATTGACTGTCATTGTGTACTCTGGAAACATAGGTATTTGAGTGTCATGGTTTATGGGCGGTGCCTGGGGAAGATTACCTTGTGACGTACCCTACTGTGTGTTATGTTGACTCCCCGAAGGGGTAGTGCTCCTCTACCCTCTGGGGGTTGTTGGAGGAGTTGAGTGTGGTGACCCTATTGTTGGCTTGAGGGGTCCTAACCCAGGTTCGGAGTTAATCATAACCAACAAACCCCTCTTGCTACTAGCCCTTTCAGAATTTACCTACTTGTGTAGGACAAAAGTCTCACCCGAAGCAGTATGGGGGGGTGTTGGAACTAGGTTTCCACACCCTGAGAGAGAATTAAATGATGCGGGTGTCTAAAGATATATAATAATAACATATTGCCTTGTGCACTAGAAACCCTAACCAGGAAAATCTAGGTCAACTTATGCAGGCTAATCTGCGCACGCACAAATCGTGGCTTCGTAATCCCTTCAACAGACTTAATAAAGTGATATTCAGGTCTGACAATAATAGATCTATGCAACTAACATTTATATTAAGCAGTAAAAAAGGTACGCAACTGATCCAATCACAGATAACATAAGTCGTAAGTAAAACAGATCACAGAAACATATCACGGATGCATTTAGTACTCATAATTATCCAAAACACTTATTTATTCATCAACAGTTCTCAAATCCCTTTACAATCCTTCAGATTCACCCGCGCACACAGCGAGTGGGGTCCACACACAGTCGGTAGGAGCCTTTCAAACACAGACACTTACACAAATTTTCTTCAAAGTTCAGAACATACATAAACTTCCATCTAAATCTTTCCTATCTAACTCGATCTATACTTCTATTTATATATTAGCCTGCACTCATCCTAAGATCTGCAAACTGTGGTTTGTGACTTCCATTTTTACCCTTTATCCCATTACCACTCATGAATGGACTTTGACCCACCCCGAAGCCCCTTTACTGTGCATTTATTAACGTGCATGACTCAAAACTAAAAAAAATAATATTAATTACTCAAAAATTCCATCCTAAGCAACCCTACTCTAACAGTCCCCCAACACCATCTTGTGACTCATCCTAAGTCTGACTTTTCCCAAGTCACGGAGGTATTGGGGTCTTCATCTTCGTCTTCGGTTCCTCGATGACGAAGTAAGAAGGGCGCAAGGACATATGCACTACGATTGACCGCGCTCTGCATTGTATCCACCAACTTTTGAGAGGTTAGCACCTCTGCTGTGGAGATTGATACTCTGGTAAGTGCGGTTCGGGTTCTTAACGACAACATCAAAATCATGTGACGGCTTCATCGTCTTCCATGGCTTCATGTCATCGGTCATGTCGGTCACGATGTGCTTCTTCCTTCGTGGGTATTCAACCTCATCGCGCAATATACGGCTTGTGTTTGCCAATCGTGCCATTCACTAAGCATGCACAATGTAGGCGGTGCCTCTGGTATCTACTCTTTGGAGCTGCGAATTTCCTACGAGATTTTCTTAACAAGGGGATGCGTACACGGATGTCCATGGGCCCATATTTGTTTCCGGTAGCTCGGTACCCTTCTCGGCCAGATTTGCGGCAATACTTGTTGAAGCTTCTTTGACTAAGGTGTTTGTGCTCAACCTAGTATTCCTAAATTGAGTTCATTAATTATCAACCAGGGTTGGTAAACTGTTGAAGTGTGGTGCACTATATGTGCCTAGGTGTTTTTTTCTTACCACGTTTTGTTTAGTGTTTTTTGATGTTTTTGGTTTTATGGTTTTATTTTTGGAAAGGAAAGGAACTAAATGTTGGTGAAAAGAAACTATGGGCCTAAACTATGGATGGAAAATAACAAATGAAATTACTGAAATAGAATAGAGCCTAAACTATGGCTAGCAAACAATAAATACAAAGCTTGATAATGACTTCAAGGAAGTAAATCACAACATGAGCTTAAACTTTATCCAATTCATTCATTAAAGATGTGTTGGAAGAGCTTGGGAAATGGACAAGTTAAGTGTAAATGAAGTTCTCCTAACTAAACAATCAACAATCAACTTACAATGTTACAACATCTCATCCATGATTAAAGGTTTATTGGAGTATATTTGGAAAAGAACATTTGTAGCATAATAAGATTTCTACTCTAAACTAGCTTCTGATTCTGTTCTGCAACTCAATTTAACACCACTAGGCCTCACTTAGAAGTTATAGATTTCCTTTTTAGAATGGTCTTTGAGAAAAGGCTTGTTTGTGAAATGGTAAAAAGGTTGCAAAATACTCTAGGTCTTAGACTGATACTAACTTCTGTCCAAATGATTATATATTAATATGAGGTTGGAACAAAAGAAGTTTTGTAAATAATGAAGACCGTGGTATTTAAATTTAACAACTAATACAATTTAAAAATGCAATGGATAACAACTAAACTGGAGTGCTAATACAGTGAGCTAAGACTAAACTAGAGCGCTACTAGTCTACTTGAAGTACATTGAACAGTGTTAAATTAAAATGCCATTATCAAACTTGAAATGTAGTGACAGAGCTGAACTAAATGCATTCCACCTCCGGAGTGCTGTAACTAAATTAACATGCAACTAGTCTATGGAATTCTACAGGCCATCTCGTTCAATATGAATGATATTTTGGAAGAGTTTGTAAGAGTAAGACCGGCTGTGACACTTAGTGTAAACAAGCAACTAAAACCTACAATACCACAGCTATGCCTTATTCATCATGATGATATTTTGGAAGAGTTTATTAGAGTAAGTCTAACTGTGATAATTAACGAAAGGAAATGCAACTAAAACCTACAATACCACAGCTATGCCTTATTCATCGTAATGATATTTTGGAAGAGCTTATTAGAGTAAGTCTAGCTGTGATAATTAATGTAAACAAGTATGAACATAAACTTCATAAACTTGCCTAAACTAGAAATAAAAACGAGACTAAAATACTTATCTACTGTATAAACAAGGTTGCTCAGGAGGCAGGGGCCCTCTACCACCAGAGTAGCACGAAATCTACTTCAAGATCGACTTCAACGCTTTCAAGGAAATGCTGCTTCTTTCATTAAAGAGAGATTACTTCAAAACAGAGTGTTTTCGGACTTCAGAAATCTAGCAGTCAACCATAAAATCTAACCAAAATCTAACCTCGTCCCTCGGTTTCCTGAGATACATTTATAGCAAATTTACATAACAGAATCCGAGATAATCCAGGGATAATTGTCTTTCCATATTAAAATCGAACTAGAACTCTAAAGGTGGCATCGTAATATGACTAAGGACATCTGGACTGTCCTTGTCCTATTAGGAGTCTATCTCCTAGTTTGAGTTCCCACGTGCATAACCACGTACAAAATTCCGTTCAATCTTCGTGGAGAGCAAAAAATGCTGAGGGCATGATTTGGAATACGACCATGTGTGGTTTTCTCTGAGAGGACACCTGGAACTTGCTTAGACATGAAGACAGCTGCAGAATTGGCAACTAGCTATAGAATGTCTGCATTCTATAGCTAGTCCTAGTTCAAAAAGCACTACAATGACAAAATCATAAAAACATAGCCAGTTAGTCATAATATTCATTCTTGAAGCAATTTTAACTAATTTCATTGATCATTTGAGCCCGGGATTAATAATGGACAAAAGAAATGGAGTGGAATGTGGTGGAAGAAAGATCATTCTTGGAGCTCAACATACCCCCACTGCTAGATTCTTGCATGTCCTCATGCAACTATTCCATGAACTCAGAGACCTCTGCAAGAACATCCAACCCTCTTCTTCTGCTTTGCCTGGTAGTTAAAGGCCTTCTGGGCTTCCTGATGACTAACTTGAACCTTAAATTGGTAAGTGCCCTGATTAACTTTTTGTTTCTCTTTTTCAACTTTTCATTGGCCTTTTCCACTTTGTCCATTTGTAGAGACAAGGTTGAGTTCATACTGGTTTTTAGTTTAACTTGCTCCCTCAGAATATCATTCTCAGTCCTGATATGTCTATTAAGTACTTCTAGCTCGTACTTATCTCTTCTTAGCACATCTATTTCGGACTGTGGAGGACTAGGGGTTCTGTCTCTACTCTCTGAAGCTTTTCTCTCCAATGTTTCAACATAGTTGTAAATTTCTTGTTGTGCAGGATCAATTTCTGGAACTTCTTCATCAAAATCCTCCTCAATAGGTGTTTCTTTGTCTTCTATGTTTATGACTCCGGTTTGTTTAACTTTTGTTTTCTTTAGTATCCCCCTCAGTCTGTGGCTCCTCCTCGGTTGAGATGGCCCTTCTCATTTTTCTCTGGCAAATTTTCTTATGATCCTCTCTTTCTTAAGTTGCTTCTTAATCTGAACTAATTTTTCAGATATCATTTCTTCACTTCTTTCTTGTATTGTTTTACCAGTTTAATTTTTGGAGGATCTCCATCTTCTGCTTCTTTTTGTAGGTTCATGTTCAGGTGGAGGTTCCTTTGGTTCCTCAAAGTGATTTCTCACCAAGAAGTTATCCCAAGTGTCTCCCACTTTTTCTAAATGATGTTCAATTAAAATCTTGACTAAACCATGGTGGTATAAGGTTGTCTCTAGAAATTGAATTCTCTTTTGAACACTTGAAGCCATTTTCTTTAAACTTTGAAGCAAGAAATAGGGCAAATTAAGTTCTTCTTCTAGGAAATGCATTATCAACCTAATATGGTAAACATAGAAAGTACCATATCTACCTTCACAAGTGATGAATTTTTGCAGGATAAGCAACATGTTCCTCCATTTTTTCTTTAATGCAGAGCTAGGAATACCCTTTTTAAAAACAGTGACATCCATACCTGGTGACTTGAGTATCTGCTTCCATCCTTCGTTATGAAATTCTCTGTTCTTAAACCACCTTTCTCCTTGTCTAGGCAGTCCTGTTGCCTCTGCAATAAAAACCTCTGTGACAGTGAATTTAATATCTCCAACTTCAACCTCGGTCCCATTAAAAGATCTTGCAAAGGTTTTAGTAACCTCTTTGTGGAAGCCACTGAATTTTTCAAGGAATTGCAACCATCCTGCTTGTTGTAAGATTTCTCGGATTTGGGGATAGCCTTCCAAGTATTTAGTGCCAACTGGTTCTGTTCTCACGATGAGGCCCATAACTCTTCTTCAATCTTCAATTCACCAGCCTTCTGCTCACGGTGAGAATGGTCGTTAACAAGTTGTTTTTGCTCCCCAAATGTTTCCTCTGTTCACGGTGACAATGGTTATTACAGAGATACCTCTGTTTTACAGAATGAAATGGTTAAGAGTTGGCTGCGGGAAAGAGTGATATGGAGTGGTTACGGAATGAATTAATGAGGTGAGGTGAAGAAAACGAATCAATGAGTGAAAAGACCGCGGAGATATTTTGTAACGAATTCAAAAATCATCATTAAATGCTTAGTGACGTGACTAATCCAATCACTTCAGCACTTTAACCGTTTAGATTTTGAAATGATGATCGGATATGGGTTTTGAAATGGTGGAACAGAAGGAGTTTTATCCAAAGTTTTTGCGGGAGGTTTGTTAGGCAAGATCAACAAAATTAATTAAAACAACTCTTTGAATAATATATAACTAAACTATGCTAAAGTTTTTCATGATATGTCATTATAATCACTTCATACCTTTGCCTTTGCTTTGATTTTCTTGTGGTCTTCATATGCTTTGTTCTCTGAAAATCATTAATTTTTGAGTCTTCATAACCTTCTTGATTTTTCTTGTTCTTGGATATGCATGATCATTTTGTTTCAGATCAAATAATTACTAGTGTTTTCAGGCTTCTCTGGCTGCAGAATGTCTGTTTGGCTGCAGAATGTCCGACTGGCTGCAGAATGTCTGATTGATTGCAAAATGTACCTGTAGAGAACTTGAAATATGGTTTGAAGCTGGAATGATGAAAGGTTGTGTGAAATGAATAATGAAATATGGTAGGATGGAGTGTGAATGAAATGAATAATGGAGTGGAATGGATCACAACTTGTGAAATGGAGTGGAGTATGAGAAGTGGGCTACAATTCATGATATGTATTATTTAATTTCAGAAAAACATCAAACTTTAAAAAATTGGAATTGAAATGAGGTGGATGAAGTATGGAATGAAATGAATGAAATGTGGAATGAAGTGAAGTATGAATGAATGAAGTGAAATGGAATATAGATGTATGAATGAATGGATGAAATGAGATGGACCATAAGTGAAATGGATCTGCACTTATGGTTTTGTAACAACTGCTTGCAAAAAAAACAAAATGGAAAAGTTAGAGTGTCAGAAAAGTTCTGATTTTCACTCTATCTTTTCTGTATAAACATGCCAATCAGTGATTGGTATTCATGTTTATACTTTTATTATTATATCTTTTTTCTTTTTTTTTTCAATATATCTGACTTCAGAAAATTCAACTAAGTTGATGAAGAAGAAAGATTCTTCTTCATTAACTTCACATCACTGTTTTCCTGGAATTTCTTGACAAATTCCTCTCTTGAGAGTGGTTTGTGATACAGCTTCAATCTATGACCATTCACAAGAAAAGTAACCTCTTCTTCATCTATTGTCCTGATTTTTATTGCTCCATTGTCAAAAATTCTCACAATTTCATATGGCCCAAGCCAATGTGTTTGAAATTTACCTTGAAAATCCTTGAACTTTGAATGAAACAAGAGAGCCCAGTCACCTTCTTTGAACTTCTTCTCCTTGATGTACTTGTCATGCCATCTAGTCCTTTGTTGTTGGACTATACTTGTTTTCTGAACTGCATCTTGTCTGATCTCATCCAATTCATTAATCTGCTCCAATCTGTGCTTTTGTGCCTCTGTTAGATCAAGTCCTAGCTGAACTTCCATTTTGAAAGTTTGAATTTGGAACTCTATGGGAAACAAAACTTGCTTTCCATAAACAATTTCATAAGGAGTATGGCCTGTTGTGCTTCTCCATGTAGTTCTATAGGCCCACAAGGCTTTAGGAAGCCTATCTACCCAATCTTTTCTATGTAAATGGACAGTCTTTGTTAGGATTCCTTCAATAACCTTATTAGTAGATTCCACTTGACCATTTGCTTGTGGATGATAGGGAGTAGATTTTCTGTGTCTGATTTTGTACCTCTCCATCAATTGTTCCACTAGCCTTGATGTGAATTGAGCTCCTTGATCTGTAACAATTTCCCTTGGGACACCAAAACGAGTAAAAATATCCTCAAAAAAAAAATTAACTACAGATGCTTCAGTAGCAAAAAGTAATGGCTTGGCCTCTACCCATTTGGTAACATAATCAGTGCAAACTAATATATATCTCTTTTGTCTTGATGGAGGACTAATATGTCCTACAAAATCCAAAGCCCATTTTTCAAAAGGTTCAATATGTACCTGAGGTTGTAATGGCATCTCACCTGAAGGAGAAGGTTTCCCTACCCTTTGGCAATTGTCACACCTTTTGACATACTCTTTAGCATCTTTAAACAAGGATGGCCAATAATATCCTAAATGAAGGATCTTATAGGCTGTCCTCTTGTCAGCAAAGTGTCCGCCACAAGGTTCATCATGACATGCTTTGAGAATCTTAGGCATCTCATCTTCCCGAACACATCTCCTAATGATAAAATCTGGACCTGTCCTGTACAACTCATTAGCAACCCATGAATATTTTGCACTGTCATAAATGATTTTTCTTTTCTCTCTTGCATTCATTATTGAAGGAAATTTCCATGAAACTAAATAATTAGCAATGTCAACAAACCAAGGAGTCTGAGTAGAAATTGCAAAAAGATATTCATCAAGAAATTGATCTTCAACTGGAGTGTCATCTTTGATGTTTTGGAGTCTAGATAGGAAATCAGCTACTGTGTTTTGTTTTCTGGGCCTATCTAGAATGGTAATGTTGAATTCTTGTAAAAGCAATAACCATCTTATGACTCTGCCATTAGTAATTGATTTGTTCATTAAGTATCTAATTGCAGAATGATCTATGTGAACAAAAGTTTCATAGCCTGTTATATAGTGTCTGAATTTGTTTATGGCATGAACAACAGCTAAAAACTCTTTTTCAGTTACAGTATAGTTTAACTCTGAAGGAGTCAAATTTTTACTGGTATAGTAGATGGCATAAGGAATCAGGTATTTTTGTCCCAAAACTGCTCCTAGAGCTGTATCTGAGGCATCTGTTGAAATATGAAAAGGTAACTTCCAGTTAGGTCCCCTTAAAATAGGTGCTTCAGAAATTTTTATTTTCAGGGTCTCAAAGGCTAACTGGCAATCAGAATTCCAATTGAATTCACAGTCTTTGGTAAGTAATTTGAAGAGTGGAGATGCTATTTTAGTGAAGTTTTCTATAAAATCTTCGATTATCCCCTGTAAATCCAAGAAAACTCCTAACATATTTTTGACAACTTGGAATAGACAAGTTAGAGATGACTTCAACTTTTGACCCATCAACTCTAATCCCATCCCCTGAAATGTGATGTCCTAAAACAATTCCTTCGGTAAACATCATAAAACACTTCTCATGACTAAGTGAAAGATTTGCTTCTTTACATCTTCTTAAAACTTTTTCCAAGTTTGCTAAAGCTTCTTCAAATGTGTTTCCATAAACTGTGAAATCATCCATATATACCTCTACACACTCATGTATTAGATCTGAAAAAATTCCTAATACTGCCCTTTGAAATGTTGCAGGTGCATTGCATAATCCAAATGGCAATACTCGGTAAGCATAGGTACCCCAAGGACAGGTAAATGTGGTTTTGTCTTGGTCCTCAAGTGCTACTTGAATTTTATTATAACCACTAAACCCATCTAGAAATGAGAAGTACTTTTTGCCAGCTAATGTATCTAACACTTGATCTATGAAAGGTAAGGGAAAATGGTCTTTAAGAGTAGCTTTGTTTAATTCTTGGTAGTCAATACATACCCTCCATTTACCATTTTTCTTTGGCACAATTACCAAAGGAGAAACCCACTGACTATCTGAAATAGGATAGATAAAGTTGACATTCAACAATTTCTGCAATTCTTCTTTAACAATCTCCCTAAGATTTGGATTCATCCGTCTTTGAGGTTGTCTGATTAGTTTACAATTTTCCTCTATGTAGATGTGATGAGTGCAAGTCTTGGGGCTTATCCCTTTCATATCAGTGTACTCCCATGCATATGCAAAAGAATGTCTCTGTAAGATCTTGACTAGCTCTTCTTGTTGAGATTTTTCTAGGTTCTTGTTTATGTTTAAAGTTTTGCCTGGAAATATCTCAATTGTAGAGCTGCCAAATTTATCCATGGAATAGAGAGACATCTGCCTTGATGAAAAAAAATCAATGTTGGATTCTTCTTGAAATTGTTCATGTTTATGTTCCGAAGAGGATTCAAAGTTTTCTAAAGTATTCAGAATTTGACTATCTTCACTAATTTCTGAAATTGTGAAGAGAGGTTGTAAGTCTTCTTCATCCTTTATCCATTGAGTATCATCTAAATATGTAATTGTCCTTGCTGGAGGATACAAAGTGAATTTCTTAGTTGAACTACCATAAGAGATATACATATCACTGGATCTACAACTAATGAAAGCATCAGTTGTAGCTAACCAAGGTCTTCCTAATATAATAGGATGCCCTCCTAGATTATTCTTAGGAGTTAGGATCATGAAATCCACAGGGTACTCCCAAGAATCTAGGGACACTGGAATATCTTCTATTACCCCATCAGGTTTGATCACAGATCTGTCTGCTAATTGTAATAATGTGGGTGTAAAGAGAAGATTAAGAAGTTTCAGTTTATCCATGATTTGTCTACTCATGATATTGATTGCTGCTCCTAAATCAATGAGTGTATTTTGGATCTCAATTCCATTGATGTGAATTTTGACAACTGGATTTCCTGGGTCTAGATACTTTGGAATAACAATCTTACCCATCATGATATCTGCTATTTTTCCTGCCAGTTGAATTTTCTTTGTCTCTCTTATTATTTTTCTTGTTTTCTTCATGCTCAACTCCTTTATTGTCTTTGCTAAAATTGGAATTTCCTTGATATCTTGTAATAATGGAATCTTAATACAGACATTTCTCAGCTCATCTAGGAAATCATAATTAGGCACCATAATTTTTTTTTCTACACCTCTATCAATTTGTAATCTTTCTGGAAAGGGAGGTGTAGGAGTGGATGTTGATGGCTTCTCTAATACAGGAGTTGAAATTATTGGTTCTTTTTGTTTTGATTTTTCAATGTTTGGGTCCTGAAAAGATGTGTCTTCTTCAAGACTTTTATTTTCTCGTAGAGAATCTTCCTCAGAGTTGTCTTGTTCTTGTATAATCACAGAAGGTTTCCTCTTTTCAAGTATTCTTCCAGACCTAAGTTGAACATCACTAAGATCTAGAGGAGTAATTAAATAAGTTGGAAACTGTTGGCCTTCTATCATATATGTGTTCTGAGGATTTTTATTGTTGGGGTTTGGTATGGGTTGAGTAGGCAACTGATTTTATTTTTGAGGAAATGGTAATGGAAGTGGTTGATTTTGATGTTGTGGATTTTGAGGATTTTGTTGAGGATTTTGTTGTTGAGGAAAATGTGGATATGGTGGATAGGATGGTGGATACTGATAGTACTGAGAGTATCTTCCATAGGGATTTTGTGCCCCTTGTGACCAAGATTGAGATTGATTTTGAAATTGGGGCCAAGGTTGTTGCCAAGAATTCCAATTTGGTGGAGGTTGATTATACATTTGATCATGAAATCCTTGTGTTTGAGGTCCTTGCCAAGGCCTTCTAGAGACAAAATTGAGAGATTCTATGGAACTTGTAGGGGTTTCCTCTTGAAAGACAGCTTTAAGACCAGGAAGTGAATGACAACTCTTGGTCTCATGTTTTTCTGAACAAATGACACAGGTCTCTACAACTTTTGCATCCAAAGGACATTCTCTCAGAGCATGCTTCTTTCTACATCTGGGACAAAAGATTGCTAAGGCATCTTATTCAGCTTTTTGCTTGTTTTGTAGCTTAAGGGTGTCTATTTGTTCACTAAGACTCCCTAAGATGTCAGATTTGAATTCATCAAGCATATGGCCTATTTCTGCCCTACTTACTGTCCCAGAAGCAGACTTACTTACCCTTGCTAGAGTAGGGTCTCTTGGTCCTTTCACAGTTTTAGATTTCCCTCTTGAAAGGTTGATACATAACTCAGATATTTCAGGTAATGTGAGCTGAGATATATCCCCTTTTCCCATCATGTTAAGGATATCCAACCATTCATCCCTAATTTTTTTCAACAAGAGAGCTTTTAAGATGTCTTGATCTAAATTTTCCATTTTTTCTCTTTTGATGTTGTAATGAAATCTCTCCAACAAATCTTCCAAGTTTTCATCCTCTTTTTGTATCATCTTGAACACTTCCTCCTTATGATTAACCGGCATACAATAATCCAAATACCTCTCTAAAAATGCTTGTTTCATATCTTCCCATGTCCTGATAGAACTGTTGATCAAACTCATAAACCACTTCAATGTTGCTCCTTTTAATGTTGAAGGAAATAGTTTAAGTTTTTGAGCATCTTGTAAGTAGTCATAAGTTCTACATAGGACTTCAAATTCAAATAGGAAGGTTTCAGGATCTTTAGTTTTAAGTCCATAGAAGTTTGGAAGGACAGAGGGTGAAATTTTTTTCATGGTTGTATTGGTTTCTTCATCTACTATAGGAAACCCAAAAGAGCTTCCCATCTCTCTTCTACCACTTCCTCTACCTCCTTCACCTTCTACACCTCTACCTCCTTCTCCTCTACCTCTACCTCTACCTCCTCCAAATAATGTGTGTTCTCCATTAAAGACTCCTCCTCCCCCTTCTTTTGCCATAGTTGATTCTTCTGAGGAAGTGGAAAAGTTTGTGTCTCTAACAGAGGTCCTTGAATCCTCTTCTAAGGCAGGTTCAGTGGATGAAATGGAAGGTATTTCTAATGGAATATCTGATCTTAAGTCCTCTGGGAGTCTAGGATCAGTAAAGGATGGATTATGGGTCTGAGTTGGAGGTGTACTGGCTCTTGGTCTAGATGAAACAAGTGTTGTTCTAGGGATCAAGCTCCTGTTTCTACTTCTTATGAATCTACCCCTTGAATCTCTCTCTCTACGCATATAATTTTTTTTTTTTTTGGAGTTAAGAAACAAGGCTACCTAGTTACACTTCCCCGACAACGACGCCAAAATGTTTGTGCTCAATCTAGTCTCCTAAATTGAGTTCATTAATTGTCAACCAGGGTTGGTAAACTGCTGAAGTGTGGTGCACTATATGTGCCTAGGTATTTGTTTCTTACCACGTTGTGTTTAGTGTTTTCTGATGTTTTTGGTTTTATGGTTTTATGTTTGGAAAGGGAAGGAACTAAATGTTGGTGAAAAGAAGCTATTGGCATAAACTATGGATGGTGAATAAAAAATGCAAATACTAAAACAGAACAAATCCTAACTATGGCTAGCAAACAACAAATACAAAGCTTGATAATGACTTCAAGGAAATAAATCACAACATGAGCTTAAACTTTATCCAATTCATTCATTAAAGATGTGTTGGAAAAGCTTGGGAAATGGACAAGTTAAGTGTAAATGAATTTCTCCTAACTAAACAATCAACAATCAACTTACAATGTTACAACATCTCATCCATGATTAAAGGTTTATTGGAATATATTTGGAAAAGAACATTTGTAGCATAATAAGATTTCTACTCTAAACTAGCTGATAACGGTCTGCAACTCAATTTGTTTCATTAGAAGGCTCTTTCCGAAGTTATATATTTCCTTTTTAGAATGGTCTTTGAAAAACTGTTTAAATGTTAAAGGACTTACTTGAAATACTAAAGGTCTTCATTGATGCCAGCTGATAAGATGATTGTATATTAATGAGGTTGAACAAAAGAAGTTTTGTAAATAATGAAGACTGTGGTATTTAAATTTAACAACTAATACAATTTAAAAATGCAATGGATGGCAACTAAACTGGAGTGCTAATACTGTGAGCTAAGACTAAACTAGAGTGCCACTAGTCTATTTGAAGTATAGTGAACAGTGTTAAACTGAAAAGCCATTATCAAACTGGAAATGAAATGACAAAGCTAAACCAAATGCATTCTACCTCCGGAGTGCTATAACTAAATTAACATGCAACTAACCTAAGGAATTCTACAGCCCATCTCGTTCAGTATGAATGATATTTTGGAAGAGTTTGTAAGAGTAAGACCGGCTGTGACGCTTAGTATAAACAAGCAACTAAAACCTACAATACCACAGTTATGCCTTATTCATCATAATGATATTTTGGAAGAGCTTATTAGAGTAAGTCCAACTTTGATAATTAACGAAAGAAAATGCAATTAAAACCTACAATACCATAGATATGCCTTATTCATCATAATGATATTTTGGAAGAGCTTATTAGAGTAAGTCTAGCTGTGATAATTAATGTAAACAAGTATGAACATAAACTTCATAAACTTGCCTAAACTAGAAATAAAAACGAGACTAAAATACTTATCTATTGTATAAACAAGGCTGCCCAGGAGGCAGGGGCCCTCTACCACCAGAGTAGCACGAAATCTACTTCAAGATCGACTTCAACGCTTTCAAGGAAATGTTGCTTCTTTCATTAAAGAGAGATTACTTCAAAACAGAGTGTTTTCGGACTTCAGAAATATAGCAATCAACCATAAAATCTAACCAAAATCTAACCTTGTCCCTCGGTTTCCCGAGCTACATTTATAGCAAATTTACATAACAGAATCCGAGATAATCCAGGTATAATTGTATTTCCATATTAAAATTGAACTAGAACTCTAAAGGTGGCATCGTAATATGACTAAGGACATCTGGACTATCCTTGTCCTATTAGGAGTCTATCTCCTAGTTTGAGTTCCCACGTGCATAACCACGTACAGAATTCCGTTCAATCTTCGTGAAGAGCAACAAATGTTGAGGGCATGATTTGGAATACGACCATGTGTGGTTTTCTCTGAGAGGACACCTGGAACCTGCTTAGACATGAAGACAGCTGCAGAATTGGCAACTAGCTATAGAATGTCTGCAGTATGTAGCTAATCCTAGTTCAAAAAGAACTACAATGAGAAAATCAAAAAAACATAGCCAGTTAGTCATAATATTCATTCTTGAAGCAATTTTAACTAATTTCATTGATCATTTGAGCCTGGGATTAATAATGGACAAAAGAAATGGAGTGGAATGTGGTGGAAGAAAGATCATTCTTGGAGCTCAACATAAGGCAGTGCGCTGCACTCGCACTTCTGGAGAAGTTTCTAGTTGAAGCTTGGCATGCAACTCCGCGATCTGCTGCTCCAAATATGCCTTTACTGCCTGAACCTTAGATCTCGAAGCCTTCAAGGCTGCTACTAGACCTTCGAATTTGGCTTCTAGCGCAACCAAAGTAGGGATGGAAACCTCAGGAAGATCCCCACAAATTCTATCAATCATATTCTCCAATTTTTCACGTTGTGCCACTATTGATTGTTGCGTTGTTTGAGCCCAGCAAGACTCCTACGTTCTTGTTGTGACCTTTTGCTATACTTCGGTTATTTTTCAGTATACACGTGCCTCTCTACACTACATGTCATCGGTAATGATCGTTTGGATCGTGTGCAGCTTTCCACTAGGCATAATTGACAAGTCAATGCCAATTCTGAGCAGGTTTGCACCTGTGCACGCAATTCAGGTTGTTCCATCGTAACCATTCCTCCAGGGAAGGGGCAAATCCTACTATCTGACGTGATAAATATCATAGTTTTGATTGCGCTCGCTTGAATCAACCTCGCCTGAGCCACGCTCGCTTCAATGTTTCGGTCTTGAGTTGTAACACCTACAATCCAGTCTAGAATGACTCGACTGCAGCCTTTTATTTCTCCTCTAATGCAGTCCACCTATCCGTGGAGGTAGATGTGACTACATCAGCGATTTTGTCTAAGTCATCCTCTATAAGAGTGAATTTTTCTGTGCCTCCTGCCTTCGACCCTTTCCGCTTCTTGCGAGCACCCTTGGGGGTGTTAGTGTCGCGCTTAGTACCTTTGGTAGACTCAACTCCGGTACCTTCTTGGTCATCCGTTCCTCCGAGATCTACCTCAGTCTCCTCCTCATGCACTTTTTCTACCTCCTTGTCTGTTTCTTCCTCAGCTTCCTTTTCTACATATTTATCTACGCCCTTCTCAACTTCTTTTTCCTTTTCAATTTTTGTTGTCTCCTTGTTGGACGTGGAGGTTGTGATGGGCATAGCAGAGTCTAGCTCGATCTTCCATGCTTCAGGACAAGTCGCAATGGCCTGGTCGATTTTAGCCTCTGTTACCATATATGGCAAGTTGTACCATACTGGGTCCTTGCGCGCTCAGATCTGCACATGGGTCATTGTCACCTAGAAGTCTGCAATGGTTTTGTACTTTTCATAGATGGTTGGGGACAACCAAGGCTGCAAGTGGATAACTATTGTCAAAGCTACTTGGAATAAGGCCCAGAAGACCTTATTCTATTTTACTCTCTTCGGGTATGGTGAGTCCCATAGACTGGCATAGTGCGCCCCTTCACAAACACTAGGTTCGACCTCCAGGAGGAATGCACCCTCTAGTGTTTCCCATGCAATCAGAGAAATCAGCAGAAGCAGCCACGAAGAACAGAACTTTTTCCCTTCTTCATGTGCCTCATGCACGTTCTCTAGGAACTCCGTGCATAGGTACTGGGACCAATTATAGCTCACACCCTTCTTGCATTGTTCTGCTAGCGCGATGACATGCGCAGGTACCACCTTCAGGTTGGCACTTGCGCATCAACTTACATCCCAAGATTAAGGTTCCAAGGCATATTGTTGGTTCTTTGATCCGCTGCACTAAGAACCCCCTGGATTCACGCCCTACCTTGTAATCCTTCTTGACCTTGGCAGCTACTTTCAGCTCCTGGCTCTTTCCAAAACTGGCCATGGGATGGGGCCCCTTCTGGTCAGGTCAGTGATCTGGTGGATCAGCATGGCATCTATTTGAATTTTACTTTGGGTCCTTAAGCACCCATCATGCACCAGCGCCAGCAGCTGGCGCACGCAGATATTTTTGGTGGGGTACCAGCATTACCTAACCTGAGCGCCCATGGCATGGGCTCTACCTTCACAACTCCATCAGACAGTACTTGCTCTGGGTAATACTCATGTGCTAGCTCGGGGAATGTCTCATTTTCCAGATCATAGTCATCAAAATTTACCAGAGGGATTTTTCCGAACATGTACCCCTGAACTGGCACTGCCTGTAGGATTAATGGCATATGTAGATAGTTTCGCACCGTATCTACTTCCTTCGAGGCTCGCACAGAGCATCTGTGTAGCCTCACATATTTTAGGAGCCATGAGATGGACTCGAAGAAGAGCACAGCCTCCTCAATTGTGCTCATTGGTCTCTTGGTCAAGTCACCTATATGAGGCCTATCCTTCGTTGCCTGGCATAGGGATGTGAACTGTCTAGGCGAAGTTCGTGACTTTGAGGAGGACCCCTTGGTCATCTTACCCTTTCCTTTAGCCGATGTGGACACGACTTCATGCACTTCTGGAATGTCTTCATGGACATTGTCAAATTCAAGCTCAGTAGATGTTGTGAGTGGCACAGAGTGCTCCTCAGATGGCGCACTCTTAGGGTTATTGGCCATCATTCTTGGTTTGAAAATGAATTTTGATTTACTCACATCAGATTCAGGGGTCTCACGGGCAAACATACAATACTCACAGATAAATTCAAGGTGCAATATACTCAGACAGCAAAGGAATAGAATATGACCCATGCCCCTCCTTTTATAGACGATCCATGGTAAAAACAGTCAAAACTTCTTTAATGGAACCTTATCCCCATAAAAAAGGTCAAAAATCCTGTAAGATCTCCTCATTAAATGAATAAAACCTTCTCCATTCAATGGTAAAATCTCTTTTTCACCCAGATATATTGTTCTAATGGCTAGTTTTTCCTGCCGCGCACTACCTCTATGCTCATGTCACACTTGTATGAATATGTCCTCTATGCAACGCGCAAACAAGTGGATTCCCATTCTCCGGCCATATAGTCATTTGGTAGGCACATGGTTATCCCTATACGGCTTCAATCAGCTTCTGTTGATGTATCTAGGAAGACTATCACCACGCAATGTAGCCAAGCACACCACACCTCCATTAGTGATCTCTTTCACAATGTATGGCCCTAACCAATGCTTTATGAACTTCCCTGGGTGGCTCGCAAACTAACTTTCATATAAAAATACTAAACCTTCTTCTTTGAATACCTTCTATCTAATGTGCCTATCATTCCAGGCCTTTTCGCGCGCCTTCTATACTTGCTGATGAAAATTAGCAATACATCGATCCTCTTCTAAGGCAACCAACTGTGCTAGACATTCCTTCATGATGTCTGGCTCAGCCATATTAGTGAATGCCCAATGCGTAGGCTTGGTACGATATATTCCATTGGCATGATTTTTTCTTGTCCATAAATATCCTGAAAGGTGTTTTACCAATAAATTTATTGCATGTGGTCCTATAAGCCCATAACATAGAAGGGATGTGCATGTCCCAATCATTCTTATTTGCATTACAAATCTTTTTTATTGCATTCTCCAAGATTTCGTTGAAGGCTTCTACTACACCATTATCCTAAGGGTGATAGGGAGTATTCTTTTGGTTATGTATCTAAAATTCCTCTATCATAGCTTCAATGGTCTCATTAACAAAGTGTGTTCCCCTATCACTCATCAATATATTTGGGCACCCAAATCTAGTCAAGATATTTTCAAAAATAAAATGTGCAGCAGTGTCTGCAGTGCAATCCTTTACTAGCTTAGCTTTAGCCCATCTGGTTACATAATATGTGGCAGTGATAATGTAGCGCACGCCACTCTTCTTCCCAAGATGATTGATAGGTCTAACAAAGTCTATGGCCCATTTATCAAAAGCCTACAGGGCCATCTATGGCTGAAATGGCATTTCATCTATGTGTGATGGCTTCCCTGTTCGTTGGCATGCATCACAATCTCGGCAATATGCATGTGCATCATTGTGAAATGTGGGCCACCATAACCCAGCATGCAGCACCTTCTGCGCAGTATCTTTCCTTGCATAGTGGCCTCCTGCCATTCCTCCATGAGCTTCAGCCAAGATTTCCTATCTTTCATGTTCCAAAACATACCTTCTTAACACTTCATCCACTCCAAACTTGTACAATTGACCAGCAATCAGTGTGAAATTAGTTGTGTGCGAAACCAACTCCTTTTTCTGCACCGAATATTCAGCAGGCGCACTACCAGTAGTTAGAAATTGAATGATATCTGCAAAGTGTTCATCAACCACTTTAATATCAAAGAGTTGTGCATCAGGTAGTCCCTCCTCCAGACTGGTTAGTTCCTCCCCACTCTCAATGCGTGATAGGTGATCAGGTCCAACATTCAATCTACTAGGATTCACAATGATTTCAAAATCATATTCCTAAAATAGCAACATCCATCTAAAAATCTTCCCCCATAACACAGGCTTGTTGACCAGGTATTTCAGAGCAGAGTAGTCAGTGAACATCTTGAAGTGCCCTCCTAGCATATAATGCCTATATTTCTGCAGAGCTTATATCATAGCCAATCCTTCCCTTTCTGTGGTTGAGTAGTTGTGCTCTACACTGGAGAGCTTCCTACTCACAAAGGCAACAGGGTTAATATCTCCTTCTCCTGGTTGTGCTAAAACAGCTCCAAGTGAAATACTGGATGCATCAACATGTACATGAAAGACCTTGGACCAGTCTGGGAATATTAGAATAGGTGCAGTAACCATGTTTTCTTTCAGCAACTCAAATCTACTTTGACAGTCCTCATCCCAGAAAAAGGACACATATTTATTCAACAATTTCTCCATGGGTGCAATGATCAAAGCATAGCCCTGAATGAATTTTCTGTAATATCCTATGTGTCCTAACATAGAGCGCAGTTGTTTCTCATTGGTAGGGACCTCCAAGTTGATAATAACTGCAATCTTGGTTGGATCTACCATCAATCCTTGCTGACAAACAATATTCCAAAAGGAACATAGAATATACACTTCTTCAATTTAAGAGAGATATGATTATTCCTACAAATGTCAAGCATCATGTGTAGGTTGGAAACATGCTTCTTTACCAGCCCAAACATAGTCTATTCATCATAATACACCTCCAGAAACTTGTGCATGAACTCCTTGAATATAGCTACTACTACGTGCGTGAATATAGCAGGTGCATTATTCAATCTAGAAGACATGACTGTGTATTGGAAAGATCCCCATTCTGTTGCAAAAGTTGTCTTGCTTCGATCTTCTGGTGCAATCCTAATCTGATGATACCCTGAAAATCCATCAATGAAAGAGTAAGCCTCTTTTCCTCCCACATTGTCCAATATCTCATCTGAAAATGGAGTAGGGAAGGGGTCATGTACACATGCATCATTCAGTTTGCGCAGATCCACACAAATCCTTATTTCTCCCTTAACCTTCTTTTCTTTAACGACCATTGGGCTCACCCAATCAGATTGCTCTAGAGGCTTAATGATTCCTACAACAACCTTATTCTCTAATTCTTCCTTCACTTTCGGCTTATATTTTGGATTTAAGGGGTATGGTCACTGCTTGACAGGTTGTGAATTTGGTTTCAAAGTGATCTTCATAAATCCTAAATCTCCTACAATGCCTTTCGGAGCTCAGAACACTTCGTGGGAAACAGGGTCTGATATTCCATCAACAACTCCACAATATTTCCCACTGTGTCATCATCCCAATAATCTCCTATTTTGGCCAACTTGGGTTGTTCCTCTATCCCAATGTTGACTTATTTTAGCTTCAGAGGCTTAGTTACATCCACCATTCCCTAATAAGAGCCCTGCAACTACGCGCTCTCCCTCGAATTCTAGGATATTGATATTTCTTAGATATTCCTCGTTATCTTCCACCAACAGGTTCCTGTAGTTGACAATATCCTGCATCTTCGCTTCCCATGCTTGCGCAGCACATTCCTTCTAAGGCCGGGAATCATCAAAGACAAATGCTTTTATATCTTGCAGGGCTTCATCTAATCCCTTTGATCCACCAGCCATGTCGAAAGTTAGCAAGAAACTTTCACTCATTGTAACCCAATTAAGGGTCCCTCGGCGCAGCTCCGTCTCCAAATATCACACAGTAGGGATTGGTCCCAACATGTGGAAAAACATGTGAACCCATTCGGCCCTAGGCCTCTTATCCCAGACCTCCATCCATGTAGCCAGGTGTTTGCATGGATCACCTCAGCCACCAAAAATCTCAGTTGGTGGGGTAGTGGGCTGCTCAAAGCATAACCGCATCATCATGTTGCATTCTTCCCAGTATCCAAAGTCCCCTTTATGTGTGTCCCACCAACGTGCTAGAGTCACACGCTTAGCAAGATCGAGTGCCCAAAACCTTCGTTCCTCCGGGACAACCTTTTCCAACTTTTCCAAAAATAATACAACACTACCAGAACCATCAAAATAGGGTAATTCTCTTACTTCTTAGGAGATGCACCACAAATTTTTAGTGATTCTAAGGCAGCACAGTGCAGAAACATCATGCATATGATCTACTAGTTCTCCATTTCTCCATCTGAACCTGAGAAACATGAGCTATCATTTTCCCAATTCAGCATCCCATTAGCGGTAGGGTTGATCCAATCCTCATCTCGCACATTCAGCTTGTAGATATGGTTGACATCATCTCCTTCACGAACTGGCTCTGTATATATCTCCTCTTTTTCCGGATCCAAAGGTACCATAACCCGAGTACCATTTTTCTCAAAGATCATACTTCAGCGCTTTAAATTTATTATACCTCCCATATCGATGGCCCAATCCATCCCTAGCAGTGCAGGGTAAGGGTCTGCATCATCCACAATTTGTATTACTTCAAAGTCTATGCATACCTTTACTCCAACAATGTATACCAGAACCTGTGGGAGTCTTCCAATCAGAATGATATTCTGCTGATTAACCATGCGTAGTAGAATGGTGGACACTCCAGGTCTTCTTAGGTAGAACATTTGCATCAAACCCCATGTCTAAGATGACTTGGTCCATTTCATACTCTCCAATTTTTACGGTCATGCGCATATCCCGACCAGTTCTCTTCTTATTCTTGCAGATATTGTTTATAGCCTTACTCTCGGTTTGGGGCAACTCCTTATCCACGCAGCTTCTATCAGAGTGTGAAGGTTTTATATTGCTTTCTGGTTACGCAATAGCTTAATGCAATCTTGCAGGAAAGGTTTGACTTCATCATCAATCTTTTCTTCCCTGGTTGACTTGGATGTGGAACCTGCAGCAGCAAAATCCTTCCTGGCTTCTACAAAAGTCTCATTTTCCTTCTGCAGGTTGAGTCCTTCCTTCTTTTCAGAAGCCTTCCTGATCAATGGCTTTGCATCAGTCTTCTTTCCCTCGTCTTCTCCGGTGGAAGAACCACTACGTGTAATTATGTTTACACTTGTATCATCATCTCGCAACTCAGCTCTAACCATTTGTATATTCTGTGTAGGTGTCTGTGTGATTGCTTCTCCTGCATTCTGCAATCAAAATAGAACAATCTTCAATAACTTGATCAAATTTTCTACAATACCTGCAGGACTGTTGCACAGGGTTTATACAGTCACGTGCATAGTGTCTAGCATCTCCATAGTTATAGAAAATTAGTTGTCCTCTTCCATGACCTACACCTCCACCTCTCCCTCCTCACCTTCCTCTGGCTGGAGATCCACCATGTCGAGAGGGGGATGTTGGTGAAGATGGGTCGGGCTGCACTCTATAGAGGTTGCAAATTTCTATCATCAAATCAAAGGTGCGGCAGTGATGCTCATCATGGCCAACTAGAGAGCAGAACCTACACCATTGTTGCTTCAGTTCCGGTACATAAGTTCTTAGTTGAGGGAAATGGTTTGTGTCATGTCTTCCAACCACTTGATAGACATCGCACCACAGCATAGGAGTACCACTCGATCCTATAGCATCCCTGGGTCATAATGGATTTCCACCCCCCCCCCCCCCCCCCCCGCACTTGCATGTAATCTTGAAGCAAGGTGCACTGATCTTTTGTGTGACCGGAACCCTTACATCGTATGCACTATACATCTGGGTCAACTTCTTTCCCTTTGTCTTTGTGCATGTTTTGAATCTCAAAGTGCATTACTTCTAACTGACTTTGGAATTTCAGAGTTCTTGTTGGATATATTTCAGTTCCATTACACATTGTAAGTAGGACTTTGGTTTCCTAAACTACTGCTTTAAGGCCTTCTTGATTTCATCGACAGGAGGATAAACATTCTAAGCCAAAAATCCCATAAACCATGGCCAGTTGCGCCCGCTTGATAGCATCAGTATTGACATTTTGCCCAGTCTATACTATTTTTAAAACAAACCAGAACCTGTCCATGTCTTCATCACCCACTCCTTTGAAGGTGGGTAGCTTCATATGCACATCCATATCGCCTCCTAGTGGTGGTGGAGGTGGGGTAGGAGATGACTGACCCCTGCGTGAGTTTGACTATGAAGTAGCTACAGGGCTACCTCCAGCGCGCATAGCCTCACCACTCTTTGTATCACTATTAGGCAGGTTTCTCATAGGTTTGTATGCATATCTATCTCCTCTTTGATTAACCTGAAAGTAATTTTCGCTGCGCGTAGTGCTTTCAACTTTGTCTGGGGTCATTCACTCAGTGTGACTGCACAAAACACCCTTTTCACATAATAGCATCTTAATCAGCAAATGCAGAGAGCGTATAAACTTACCTCGCAGTCCTTTGAATAACCTCATTTCAGCTTCATAATAGGACACAAACTAATCTACTACAAATTCTGTTACAAAGCCACCCAGAATGTTGTCAACCCAATGATCTACGGTGCGGGTGGTGGATTTATCAATATGCTGTAATAGTTGGATCAACTCAGTTTTCCACTCAGTGATTTTATCGTCCTTCCAGCATATCTGAAACTCTAGTAACCTTAACAACCACTCCTACAATTCATGTGAAAATTTCACAAAGAAAATTTCATGAACCTCTGTGAAAATATACTTATTTTCCCACTCTTCCGCAGACAAATTCTTACTTATATTTTCCTTGAATGGATAATTCATGTATATTTTGTTAAAACCAATCTTCTAATTCAGTCTTTGATGGCTGCCACATCACCTAATCTCTCTCAAAATGATCTTGGTCCCGGCAACGGAACCATTTGTTGGCTTGAGGGGTCATGACACAATTTTGGAGTTAAGCATAGCCAACAAAACCCTCTTGCCACTGGCTCTTTCAGTAGTGACCTACTTGCGCAATCCAAAGTCTCACCTGAAGCAGTATGGGGGGGTGCTGGAACCAATTTTCCACATCCTGAGAGAGAATTAAATGATGTGGGTGTCCACAGATCTATAATAATAACAGATTGTCTTACGCACCAGAAACCTTAACCAGGAAAATCTAGGTCAACTTACATAGGCTACCTTGCACACGCAAAAATCGTGGCTTTGTAATCCCTTCAACAGTCTTAATAAAGTGATATCCATGTCTTACATCAAAATATCTATGCAAATAACATTTATATTAAGCAGTAAAAACAAGCACGCAACCAATCCAATCAAAGATAACATAAGTCGTAAGTAAAACACATCACAAAAACATATCACGGATGCATTTAGTACTCAGAATTATCCAAAACACTTCTTTATTCATCAATAGTTCTCAAAACCCTTTACAATCCTTCAGATTCACCCGCGCACATAGCCAACAGGGTCTGCACAGAGCGGGACTAAGGTCTTCGTGCACACAGCCAACAAGAGCCTTTCAGACATAGACACTTACACAAATTCACTTCAAAGTTCAGAACATACATAAACTTCCATCCAAATCTTTCCTATCCGACTCAAACTATGCTTCTATTTATATCTTATCCTGTGCTCATCCTAAGTTCCGCAAATTGTGGTTTCCGACTCCTAGTTTTACCCTTTATCCCATTACAGATCATGAAGGGACTTTGACCCACCAAAAATCCCCTTGACTATGCATTTATTAGCAAAAATGACTAAAAACTATAAAAAATACTATTAATTACTCAAAATTGCAGTCCTAAGGGACCCTGCTCCAACACCTGTTGGGTTTTCCGCTAGTGTGGTGTTGGGTGACCCTTGGGGGTTTCCAAATAAATATGCCCCGATAAAGGATGAATTTCTAATGGTGGCGGTGTGTTGTCTTTGACGCATAAATGGCGAAAGACCTGGAACTTTTCCCTCTAATGGGGGGAGGTCCAAAAAATGTTGAGATCGACGAGGTCTCGTTGGGTCCGTTATGGTGTCGACTAGCTTAATATTTTGAAATATTTTTGGTATACTGAGATAAGGAAGATTGTTGTCAAATAAAATATGATCACATACATAAAACAAAGCGAAAAAATAAAAGGTATGTTTTCCTTTAGATTAATGCTATGTGATCAAGCAAGCAAAAAATTGGTTTGATTGTTTTTTATATGATACTCAAAAGCCTAAAAATACCTAATCGTCCTCACACTCTCAAATGTAACTAGGTCTTGCCAAGATTTCTTCTTATGGGTACTGGGGCTAACATCCCGAAAGAACTGGCGACACCTTCAACCAGCCAAAGAATCCACCAAGGTAAAGGTATGAGGATCTAGTTCTTCATGCACTGTCACCTATAGGGAAGGATTCATAGATTTGGCCACTAAAGTATCGTCATCCCATGTGAGCATTTGAGTCTTGATATTCTTGGTATTCAGCTACTAGTACCGAGCACTAGATGGGTCAGGTAGCCCCAAAAAGTACCGCACGCATTGGGCCTAAACTTAACCCCCTCTGAAACGGGTCTCTATAATGCTCAAGTATTCTGTTCCATGGGCGGATATTAAGCTCCCTAAAAATTCAACATCTATGTTTCAAAATGTAGAATGACCATGGCAGCTTATTGGATGCCTACCCCCGATGGTCCTAACCTGAACTATAATTTATTTTATGGCCCCTGTGGGGAGAATTTAATGAGTTCAATTAGTGTTTAGTTTTAGAGATTCTTAATTTTATTAAGGTGTGCCTTGGTGAAGTAACTGTAAGAAGAAGAAAAAGGTCCCAACACACTAGGTGTCTTTTGGTCCAATGCTCACCGATGTTTCGTGTGTGCTTTGGAGTATACAATCACAAGTGTTATGAGATGTGTATATGCGGTGATCCTTTACAATCCTTCTCTAATTATGCTATGTGTGATTGTTCCTTGAAAAAATAAACAATGTGCAGATTATGGGTTGCTTACACCTTGCCTAGTTAGACTAAGTTTTGCACTATAGGGTGATGGAAAATTATCTTAAGAAAGCTTTCATATGCATACCCAGGCTCACCATGGGCTGCAAGGGTGGCATATATTACTTGCCTTCCTTTCAATAGTTTGGTCCTAGACCCGAATCCTATTGCAAAAATTGAACTAAACTAATGCAAAAATTTGAAAAACAAGAAATTAGCTAAAAATGTGTGGATGTATGGTCCACTTAATTTTTTGCTAATTATTCATGTGTTTGATATCTTTTACCAGCAAACCCTTTGTTCATATAGCATTTGTGGATTGAAGGCCACTTACTTTCCCCTACTTAAAATATGTGTGATTTGCAGTGATAAAAACTAAAATTAAAACAAACTATTTGCTAAAGGGTAAACTCCAGCAAAATGTGTTCTAACCAGTCATGAAATACCAGAGCACAGTGATGGAAAATTTCTTATGGGTTTCCAACACCTTACAACTACAAAAATTGAGAAAAAACAGTGAAAAATGAGCTCACTGCCTACTACGTGGCTTATCTTCACATAAGCGCAAAGATCGCACGCCTATCTAGGTTGAACGCACGTGGATTACATGGACTGAAAAAATCTGCCTTTTTTGAGCCAAATTTATCACTGAGGGTGACTGAAAAGTGCTGAGATGAAGCGGGAGTGATCTTGTAGCAATTCTGAGCATGAGAGAGGACCTGCAACAACAACCATTAGCTCAAAAGAAAGAATCTAGTGGAGTCGCCATTCCTTTTCTAGTGTATTTGAAACATGGGCAGACGAAATACGCTGTTCTTAATAGGGAGGTTTCTTTCCTACAAGCAAGTTACAGGTCATTTGGTTTGTTAAATCATTAGTGGAACAAAATAACATGTAGTAAACTAAGTAAAATCATAGCATGCTACAGACAAAAAGAAATAAAAACAAAATAACATGTATAATAACAAGCTCAATCG